>CM042393.1:27528879-27626379 GCA_023634145.1 Thymallus thymallus | reverse complement strand
CTGCAAAAGCAAGCTGAATGCACACCCAGGGAATATGAAACCTATTTCTCCTGCAATATAGATAGCACTTCTCCCTCCTCTCTGTGGTGTAGATTCAATGCAATCTCAGCTCACTGCAATAAGAGTGATTTAGAGGTTGCCGGGATGTTGCCGGGTTCCTGATGCTAACAGAAATGGGGGGGGGTGAGAAAAATACTTTGACCTTTTGTCTTACTTTAATGAGATATCCTCATTACACAATAAACACCACATAACCCCCCCACCCCCCCTACACACACCCCAATAAAAACTAGAGATAGGGGGATGGGAGAGAGAGAGAGAGAAGGACATGGAAAGTTAGAAGACTGGTCTGCTGGTGTTGTACTCTATCAGAGCTTCATTGGTTGGTTAAGCTTGGCCCTGCTGCACTGTGCCCTGTGGTTCCTGGCTGTACATGGCGGTCAGTGTGGTCAGCCCAGAGTCTTTAAAGAGGCTGACCTCTGTGGTGGGGTGAGACAGTAATCACCAGAGAGCTGTGGTCTGTTTGACCTCTGTGGAATGAGACCCTCCTTTCTCTTAGACTCAAACCTCCAGCTGCCAGTCCAACAGACCATAAAATGTATTTCTCCTGTTTGAGACGGTTTATGGGATAGGCTTACCACAGTCAATACTAGTGGAGGACAGCTCCAGTCCTGCTGGTTTTGGTGTCTCATTAATAATGAATTGATCAATAAATGTTATTGATTGAAAAGATAGTCCACCCCCGGATGTTCAGGTATGTCAGTCTTTGACTAAGAGACAAACCGTCTATACTTTGATATAGGATAAGTGACATTGCTTAAGATCCAGAGCATGATGATGGCCTCTGTAAGCCATATTATGTAATGCAAAGGTCTGGAGAGAGCAGGTGTGAGCAGCTTGATCAAATCCATTAGTCTATGACAAACTATGATGGATGGAAGAACCAGGAAATCTATTTTGGTCTGGTCATGTCACGCATTGGGGCTGTGTGTGCGCGCTTGTGCGTGTGCGTCTGTGTGATTTTGGAGGGACATGCCAGTGTGGAAACATAATTAGAAAATTAAAAATGTTGGGAGTTCATCTTTCCCATCGTAGCTATGCTTTCAGAGTGCTACAGCAAATTGTATTAAAAATGTAGGAAATTGAGCACCACAGGGATTCATTTCCTTCTCACAGGTCCTTCTTAAATCTATTTTAGCACAGAGCCCTATCATCCCAAAGTAAAACCTTTCCATTTGCGTCAACCTCTTGCGCACACACACGCACGCACGCACACACAAACACACACACACAGCTTTATCAGAAACACATGACACTTACAATTAGCTCCACTGGGGAGAGAGAGAGAGAGTTAAAACCAGAAAACCCTCACCACCCGAGAGCACCTCCTAGCATCACACTAAATTAGCAGGGAGAGAAGCAGCAAGCAACATGTCGACGGGCTACTCAATAGAGGCCAATTAAACAGGCCGAGAAACAACACTGACGGCCAAATTGGGATATTGTTACAACAAGAGCACTTTGCAGTGAGCCTAAATAAATTGCATTATCTGAGCTGTCACACTCCTGAGAAAATAATCCATCCTTCATTATCATCACAAACACATTCTACTAGCTTTGTTTTTCTACTAGCCATTGTTTGTTTTCACCCCACATCTTCAGGTTTTTTCAGAGATAGGACTAGGTAAGAGAGCCGTTGGAAATCGTAGCAGACAGTGTACCCTTTTAGTGTACTGTACAACATACACCCAACGTCTCGAGGAGCATACAGTCTTTTGTGTACGGTTCACAGGGTTGGGGAGTAACTGATTACATGGAATCGGATTACAAAAAACGAACTGTAATCAGTTACGTAAATTGCAAAAATATTGTAATCAGGTTATAGACACTTTTGAAAAACTAGATGATTACTTCTCGGATAACTTAAATATTCAGGATACAACTACATTCTAGACAATATTTGCAAAAAAATACATGATGACACCTTTCTGTTTTCTCAATGTTTCTCAAATTGTGCAAGTTTAAGTTTGTTCCACCTGAGCGAGTCTGACCACAAGTCAGAGACCACTATGATGACACATCAAATGATGACCACCAATCAGGGACCACTATGATGACACATCAAATGCGTTTGATGGATCCTTTTTGTGTTATTCTTCTATTTTATTTTATTTATTTAACCTTTATTTAACTAGGCAAGTCAGTTAAGAACAAATTCTTCTTTACAATGACGGACTACACCGGCCAAACTCGGACGACGCTAGGCTAATTGTGCGCTGCCCTAATGGACAACTGATTACAATTTTGGACAACTAGTAAATAACAACGGATTACATTTAGAAAGTAACCTACCCAACGATGACGGTTCATCCAAAACCATCAGTTATTTAAGGGCGGCAGGTAGCCTAGCGGTTAGAGCATTGGGCCAGTAACCGAAAGGTTGCTGGTTTGAATACCGAGCCGACCAGGTAAAAAACCTGTCGATGTGTCCTTGAGCAAGGCACTTAACCCTAATTTGTTCCAGGGGCTGACCCTGTAGGTAGCTGTCATTGTAAATAAGAATTTGTTCTTAACTGACTTGCCTAGTTAAATAAAGGCTAAATGTAGGATGAGAATACAGCTGTGGTTATGGCCTCTCTAGAGTTGGATCTCTAATAGCAGACATTGCTGGCTGTTCTGTTTCTGTTCCACTATTCATGTCTGGAGAGCTGCTGCTGACAGCTTCTCTAATAGGAGCACTGCCATGCTAGAGGCTACAGAGGGCTGCTAATAGCAAAGTATAGTAATGTGAACCAGCCCCCTCAATATCTCCTGCCTCTTCTCCCTTTTTACTGCCCCATTCTGTGGGTGAACTCTCTGGGTACCGCCTGGCATGCCAGTCTCCATCATGCCCTCCACAGCCAGATTGCCCTCTCCCCAAGCTGGTAATTGAATGATGCGATGTGACTGCAATGAGCTCACTGCCTCCAAACTAACTGGAACGTCTTCTGAAGTAGAGGAAGCATCTCACAACTCACAAATCCAGCTGGGTTCCTTTTCTTTCCCCGCAACTAAAAATTCATTGTCTTCCCAGTAAACCTTGATTTCAGCACATCTCTAGGTAAATCTGGCTGCAAAATGCACAACTAATATACTGTATCATGATTGGAATGTGGACAGCCTCCTTCAAATGTCGTAAGGCATAATGTATGCATAAGACAGTGGTGGTCCTATCGATATTTTGGCATGAAGGCAAGGTTCTAAGAGCTATGTGATCGCACTCCGTCAGAGAGAAATAAGAAGTGGTGTGAAGAGACAGGAGACCGGATAGGAAAACTGGTTGTTTGTGACTCTTCCTAGGTCTTTGTTCTCCTGGGGGATAGAAGCTGTGACACATCAGTGGTGAAACCTGAGTCCCCATGCATAATCAGATAGGCCTGAATACTTTATCCTACATTCCTCTGGCTCCGGCTCCATCCGGGTCAGAGCTGAAGTTTAGAGGGATCTAATTCTGCAGACGAGGACAAAGCCTCTATTGAGGGTATTTTATTCTACTGACTGACAGCCCCCCACCTGCAGACCCACTGCTTCATTTCCTACTTCCTGGGACACTGAGGTGATGTGATTTGCAGGTTTATTAGACTCAACGCACCCGCGGGGACGCCCGTGCTGTACAAAACAATAAAATGATTGATACGGTTTTGAACGAAACACATTAAATCAATGACACTTTTTAATAGGATGACATATGGCTCGATAGAGGTCCTTTGCTACTGTCGTTTACGGCCATCTAAAACGGAATGACTGGAATAAAGTGGAGATAATTGTAGATTAAACAGCCCAAATGTTCAGACAACCACTGAGGTTTGTACTTGTGCTGTGCTGTTTTATCTTCCATAGAGACAGTTTGTTTACATAAATGTATCTAGCCCACAGGGACGAAAAATATTAATTTTCTTCTGTGTAATGACTGAGCACTAATTTCAAACACTCACAGCCATGCTAGGCTAGGGAAGTAATGCCAGGTGGCTATGCTAAGCTAGGGAAGTAGTGTCAGGTAGCCATGCTAGACTAGGGAAGAAGTGCCTGGTAGCCATGCTAGGCTAGGGAAGTCATGCCAGGTGAAGACTTAATGACCCCTAACAAGATACAGTCGTCCACTAGAATACCACCCACTATGATATTCCCAGTCTGAGCACCCTACTGATTATGCAACTCTTCTGAATGCAACCGTACAGAACACAACAATCAATGAACACCTCCCTGAAGGCTCAAACACCATATACAGCAGCATACAGAGAAACGAGGACCTGGGAAGCAGCCGCTCACTATTCTTGTTCTCTCAGTTGAACTACAACAGTACTGTACAGAATGTCTCACAATGTGCTTTCAGGGGTGTTCCAAGGAAAAACTCCATTATATTTGTAGAAGATTATTATACTATTTCCCCTCTCAAGAACAGCACTGGGATTCAGTCATTGACTATTTATAATTGGAACTTGGCTGTACATCCAGCAAAATATAGTTGTTACAGATTCTGCCAGTGGTGTATTCTTGAAGTTTTTTTTTTTTTCATGATAAAAACTGTGATACTGTAACAGCCCTTTCTGTTTGTTTCACTGAGAGTTTTTGTTTCAAAATGGAATAAAAAAAAATCTGTAATCTCACAAAAGCAATATTGGTGACACTATGAATACCCTCTTCGCAATGGTTTTTATTACGCATAATAAAATCTGTGTGTGATTATTATGTATCATGCATTGCATCTAAAGCAGGAGTGTCAAACTCATTCCATGTAGGGCCTAGTGTCTACAGGTTTTTGGTTTTGCCTTTAAATTAAGCCCTAGATAACCAGGTGTGGGGAGTTCTTTACTAATCAGTGACCTTAAGTCATCAATCAAGTACAAGGGAGGAGTGAAAACCCGCTGACACTCGGCTCCTCCGTGGAATGAGTTTGACACCTGTGATCTACAGTGTTATAAATGTGCCTATAATGTAAAGAGGATACTCACACAATAAGTGTTACCACATGGTGTTGCCCTCACAGTGCTTTGCATCATAATGTTATATGACCTTTCTGTGAGTAGCACTTGAAGTTGGTTCACCAAGGGACACTTTCTCTCAGAGAAGCAACACTATGGATGGAGCTTAAATGCTTACACAGTGGAGAGGAAGCCTTCCTACAATACGCTTACTGCATACAGATCCAAGATAAATTCTATATCTGATTTGGATACTATTCCTTCAATTGGATGTCCTAAAATAAGACAGGATTCTCTATGGGACTTCTCTATATAAAGCCACATAAGGAAACCCAGTGGGATCCTGAACCAGGAAGAGCACAATAATTGTGTATTAGTGAGGCGGCAGTGTCTATATAACCCCAAGAGCTACTCACCAGTCTGCTCATTCTCAACACTATGGTTCTTTCCTTTGTTTCCTCTTGTTACCAGAACACAAAAAGCTAATGCTCTGCACAGTTAACGTAACCCTCTTTATCTTCTCCTCCACCATGGAGTACAGTTTCCCCAAGGTGCCGCTTTAACAAATCCCCATTCATTAAATAAGCACCCGGCGAATGGGATGGGATTATATCCAGCATGAACGTTTGATATAGAAAATGGCCGAATTAAGGCGTGGAATAGAAAAGAGGACTGGAGGGAAAGATGGAGAGGAGAAACGAGGGAATGAGGGAATGGTGGAGGTTTGGTGGTGAAGCTGTGTTAATGTTGCGGATGAGTACAGGGATTCTTGCTGAGGTTAGCTAAGGGTCTTGGGAGGCAGCGTGGGCCTCAACACCAAGGGCCAAGGAGGCTCTCTAAACATTATTACGAAGGGAGACGAAACAATTACCAGACGAGTAATAAAATACACTGCATATATACAAAGTATGTGGACACCCCTTCAATTTAGTGGATTCGGCTATTTCAGCCACACCCGTTGCTGACAGGTATATAAAATCGAGCACACATGCTATCTCCATAGACAAACATTGGCAGTAGAATGTTCTTACTGAAGAGCTCAGTGACTTTCAACATGGCACCGTCATAGGATGCCACCGTTCCAACAAGTCTGTTCGTCGAATTTCTGCCCTGCTAGAGCTGCCAGGGTCAACTGTAAGTGCTGTTATTGTGAAGTGGAAACATCTAGGAGCAACAACAGCTCAGCCGTGAAGTGGTAGGCCACACAAGCTCACAGAACGGGACTGCCGAGTGCTGAAGTGCGTACCACGTAAAAATAGTCTGTCCTCCGATGCAACAATTGCTACCGAGGTCCAAACTGCCTCTGGAAGCAACGCCAGCACAATAGCTGTTCATCAGGAGCTTCATGAAATGGGTTTCCATGGCCGAGCAGCCGCACACAAGCCTAAGATCACCACGCGCAACGCCAAGCGCCGGCTGGAATGGTTTAAAGCTCGCCGCCATTGGACTCTGGAGCAGTGGAAACGTGTTCTCTGGAGTGATGAATCACGTTTCACCATCTGGCAGTAATCTGGGTTTGGCGGATGCCAGGAGAATGCTACCTGCCCGAATGCATAGTGCCAACTGTAAAGTTTGGTGGAGGAGGAATACTGGTCTGGGGCTGTTTTTCATGGTTCGGGCTAGGCCCCTTAGTTCCAGTGAAGGGAAATCTTAATGCTACAGCATACAACTACATTCTAGACAATTCTGTGCTTCCAACTTTGTGGCAACAGTTTGGGGAAGAACCTTTCATGTTTCAGCATTTTAACTGGGTCACAAACGTACACAAAACAAAAAGGAGTAACCAATTATTATAGATTCTGTATAGCTCTTCTTGATGGGAGTTCGATCCAAAGTTCTGTGCTTTCACATAGTAATATGAAGGACCAACTCCATATTAATGCAAATGATGATGGAATGAGATGTTCGACCAGCAGGTGCCCACATACTTTTGGTTATGCAGTGTACATAAACCTGAAGGAACTGGAAGAGACCCCTTGACAGAAACAGGACAAAGAAAATCAATACTCTAGGTCTGTGAGTACAGCACAGCCTCTCACAGAGCCAGACAGACACCACAGTCTCAAGGTCTCGTACGAAGGCTGGAGACAAACTGAGCATCCATATCGACACTATCCACAGACAGGGGCCATACAGTATGCCAAGCTGTTTTCTCCAACACAAATTTAACACTCCAATCCAGGGCTTCTTGGTTATTAATGTGCGGTGGGTCTGATCCATCTAAGATCCTTGGCAAAGCTTTAGCCAAGGAGGCCATAATTCACAGACATCCTATTTCCTGTTTGCCACCTCTCAGACAGTCTCAGATTGGTGTTGGTAATTTAAGGGTCCGGCACACTGTAAGCCACCTTCTTCTTCTGCTCTATCACTCTCTGCACACAAATGCCAAGTTGGGAGTCTCTGTGTTACCTTGTGAAGTATGACGCAGATCGTAAACAAGGAGGTGGATATGGCAGAGGACTTTTACAAGCCATTTGTAGTATGTCATAACATCACTGAGTAAATTTTCTTTAGACTATACATTATGCAAATGAGGAAGAGTAATTAACTCCACCGGTGCGTCAATATAAGTAATATAATACAAAAATCCCCTTCAAAATCTGTCAGTCAAGCTAAAGATATCCGAATGGTATAGGATAGACACTTCAAAACCTTATTCCTTAGGATTAATTTTTTGACTTTTTACCATTTATGAATGTGTTATTCAATGTGTTTCTATGGGATTTGGTACTAAAGGCCAAATTCAATATTTTATATAACATACACTACCGTTCAAAAGTTTGGGGTCACTTAGAAATGTCCTTGTTTTTGCTATTTTTTTCGTCCATTAAAATAACATCAAATTGATCAGAAATACAGTGTAGACATTGTTAATGTTGTAAATGACTATTGTAGCTGGAAACGGCTGATTTTTTATGGAATATCTACATAGGCGTACAGAGGTCCATTATCAGCAACCATCACTCCTGTGTTCCAATGGCACATTGTGTTAGCTAATGCAAGTTGATCATTTTAAAAGACTAATTGATCATTAGAAAACACTTTTGCAATTATGTTAACACAACTGAAAATGTTGTGCTGATTAAAGAAGCAATAAAACTGGCCTTCTTTAGACTAGTTGAGTATCTCGAGCATCAGCATTTGTGGGTTCGATAACAGGCTAGAAATGGCATGAAACTCGTCAGTCTATTCTTGTTCTGAGAAATGAAGGATATTCCATGAAAGAAAATTGCCAAGAAAAAAATAGTACCTGCGTAACACAAGTCTCAACGTCAACAGTGAAGAGGCGACTCCGGGATGCTGGCCTTCTAGGCAGAGTTGCAAAGAAAAAGCCATATCTCAGACTGGCCAATAAAAATAAAAGATTAAGATGGGCAAAAGAACACAGACACTGGACAGAGGAAGATATGGCTTTTTCTTTGCAACTCTGCCTAGAAGGCCAGCATCCCGGAGTCGCCTCTTCACTGTTGACGTTGAGACTGGTACTATTTAATGAAGCTGCCAGTTGAGGACTTGTGAGGCGTCTGTTTCTAAAACATTTGAATGGTAGTGTATATATATATTTTTTATACCTAAAAGGGTCCTAATATTCTAAATCAAATAGCTGAACGATCCATGGTATGTTCACCTTAAAACAATTCCCCCTACATCGCAGAAACCCCCTTCTCTGGAGTATTAACCTGTCCTAATTTCAGTGTGCATGTGTGTGTGTGTGTGTGTGTGTGTGTGTGTGTGCATGTGTGTGCATGTGTGTGTCTGGGGCTAATGGACTACACATGTGTGATTATACATATTTATCCCATTGGGAGCCTGGTGTATGTAGGTCCATCTGTATCTGTATGTGTTTAGCTGGAGGGCATGTGGGGCATTGGTTGAAATAGAGCCTAGCTGGTCTCATCACCATGGTTATACATGGAGAGTTAGTATTAGTATTTTGTTAGGATCTCCAATAGCTGTTGTTGAAGCACACAAAATGTAAAAAATGACATAATACAGAACATCAATAGATAAGAACAGCTCAAGAACTACACACATCAAGGACAGAACTACACACATCAAGGACTGAACTACACACATCAAGGACTGAACTACACACATAATAAGAACAATATACGTATACATATGCCTATGAGTTAAATTAGGTCCTATTTTTTTATTTAACCTTTATTTAACTATGCAAGTCAGTTATGAACAAATTCTTATTTACAATGATGGCCTACACCGGCCAAACTCGGACGACGCTAGGCCAATTGGGATACAGCCTAGATAGGGGAGAGGCTTTTTTTTTTCTTTTTCTGTTTGCTTGAGTCATTTGAGATAGAAGGGAGTTCCATGTGATTATTGATATTTAGAATACTGTGTGTTGCTTTAAATTAGTTCTGGATTTGGGGACTGTGAAGGGACCCCTGGTGTTATGTCTGGTGGGGTACGTATGTCTGTCAGAGCTGTATGCAAGTAGATTATACAGACAATTTGGAATTTGACATTAATATTTCTCACAAAAACAAGAATTGATGCAGTAAATCTCTCCTCTACTTTGAGCCAAGAGAGACTGACATGCATACTGTTGACATTAGCCCTCTGTGTACATTGAAGGGCAAGACGTGCTGCTGTGTTCACCGGGCAATAGTCAAGATTAGATAAAACTAGAGCCTGCAGGTCTAAAAATGCTGACTATCTCTTTAGTCTTTATCACAGACAGACCTCTCTCTAGCTTTACAACAATTGAATAAATATGCCTTGACCAATTTACAGTCTAAGGTGACACCAAGAAGTTTAGTCTCCTCAACTTGCTCAACAGCCACATAATTCATTACCAGATTCGGCTGAGGTCTAGATCTTAGGGAATGATTTGTACCAAATACAGTATATTATATTATGTTCAGGACTAGTTTATTAGTAGCCACCCAAACTGACTGCAACTCTTTGTTTAAGGTTGCAGTGATTTCACTAGCTGTGGTTGCTGACGTCGTGTAATGTTGAATCAGAGTTCATAGCCATACTGGCTTTAAGGCTATATAGGTAGATCATTAGTAAAAATAGAACACAGTAAAGGGCCAAGACAGCTGCCTTACGGAATACCACACTTTACAGGTTTTACTTTAGAGAATCTTCCATTAAAGACAACCCTCTGTTAAAGGGGAGGGGGCTGAGACCAGCACTTTACAACAATACACTATACTGATATCATGATGAGATAGAGAGAGAGAGCGAGAGAAAGAGAGAGAGCGAGAGGGGGGTGGGTAATAAACCACAAAATGGAGAGAGTGGTGAGACAAGGCAGAGAGAGACAACAAAAAGGAGAGAGCAAGAGCTAGAGCTAGAGCGAGAGAGAGAGAGAGAGAGAGAGAGAGAGAGAGAGAGAGAGCTGTTAATTTTTATTGTTTATTTCACATTTGTTTATTATCTATTTCACTTGCTTTGGAAATGTCAAAATATGTTTCCCATGCCAATAAAGCCCTTAAATTGAAATTGAGAGAGAGGTAGCGATAGGAAGAGAGAGTGAGCGAGGCTATTTTTCCAGGACAGATATGGGCTGTGTTGTGAGGCTCGGGGGACAGTGTTACTGCAGTAGCTGATCATTGATTAAAAGGGGCTTATGAACTTCCACCTGCAGCAGTAAGAGAGGACAAACACTGCCCCTCCTCCTCCTCTCACCCCCCTCTCTCCACCTCATCTACCCTTTTATTTACCTGATCACTCATTCAATCCAGCTGGATGTGGTTGGATGTAGGAAAGAAAGTAATACAGAGTGATAAAGGATATTTGAGGCATGCATTCCGAGATATGTAGCTACCAGATGCGTTATGCTCCATTATTCATTCATAGTCATTTATTCTACATTAGGACATCAGTGTTCCTTTCCCGGACATGAACTTTGCACTGAAATAGGTATTTAAATATTTCACTAGAACTTCCTAAGCAGAAAGTCAGCCCTACTGTGTGGAATTCAAACAAGGCCACGAGAAAAAAACTCTTCAACCAAGGATGTTACCTTCCCTTCCTGACTTAATTGTGGAGTAAAAAATGCATGGGTGAGGCTTCAAACCCATTCCCATCAGGGTGCCTCAATGTTTACAAGTATACACATGCTGTATCCTTCTGAACAAGGACAGAGGGGCTGGGGGAAGAGTCAATTATGGCTCACATCTTCTAGTTTCTGTCAACATTGATTTGTCGGGGCCTAAGAGCTCAGCCTCTCACAGCCTGCCTAATTACACTAACCCTGACCCTCTAATTACTACACTAAGGTTGCTTCCATTCAACCAGTTCACAGCCCGTCTTTGTTTACAACAGCATTCTCTGATGCCCAACAGAGAGGAAGAGGGATTGACAGGGGTATATATATACAGTACCAGTCAAAAGTTTGGACACACCTACTCATTTTTCTTTATTTTTAATATTTTCTACATTGTGGAATAATAGTGAAGACATCAAAACTATGAAATAACACACATGGAATCATGTAGTAACAAAAAAAGTGTTAAACAAATCAAAATATATTTTATATTTTAGTTTCTTCAAAGTAGCCACCCTTTGCCTTGATGACAGCTTTGCACACTCTTGGCATTCTCTCAACCAGCTTCACCTGGAACGCTTTTCCAACAGTCTTGAAGGAGTTCCCACATACGCTGAGCACTTGATGGCTGCTTTTCCTTCACTCTGCGGTCCAACTCATCCCAAATCATCTCAATAGGATTGAGGTCGGGTGATTGTGGGGGCCAAGTCATTTGATGCAGCACTCCATCACTCTCCTTCCTGGTCAAATAGCCCTTACACAGCCTGGAGGTGTGTTAGGTCATTGTCCTGTTGAATAACAAATGATCGTCCCACTAAGCGCATACCAGATGGGATGGCGTATCGCTGCAGAATGCTATGGTAGCCATTTTGGTTAAGTGTGCCTTGAATTCTAAATAAATCACCAGCAAAGCACCCCCACACCATCACACCTCCTCCTCCATGCTTCACGGTGGGAACCACACATGTGGAGATCATCTGTTCACCTACTTTGCGTCTTACAGAGACACGGCGGTTGGAACCAACAATCTCTCATTTGGACTCATCAGACCAAAGGACAGATTTCTAACGGTCAAATGTCCATTGCTCATGTTTCTTGGCCCAAGCAAGTCTCTTCTTATTGGTGTCCTTTAGTAGTGGTTTCATTGCAGCAATTAGACCATAAAGGTCTGATTCACGTAGTCTTCTCTGAACAGTTGATGTTGAGATGTGTCTGTTACTTGAACTCTGTGAAGCATTTATTTGGGCTGCAATTTCTGAGGCTGGTAACTCTAATGAACTTATCCTCTGCAGCAGAGTTAACTCTGGGTATTCCTTTCCTGTGGCGGTCCTCATGAGAGACAGTTTCATCACAGCGCTTGATGGTTTATGCGACTGCACTTGAAGAAACTTTCAAAGTTCTTGAAATTTTCCGGATTGTCTGACCTTAATGTCCTAAAGTAATGATGGACTATCATTTCTCTTTGCTTATTTTAGCTGTTCTTGCCATAATATGGACTTGGCCTTCAACCAAATAGGCCTATCTTCTGTATACCAACCCTACCTTATCACAACTCAACTGATTGGCTCAAACGCATTAAGAAGGAAAGAAACTACACAAATAAACTTTTAACAAGGCACACCTGTTAATTGAAATGCATTCCAGGTGACTACCTCATGAAGCTGGTTAAGAGAACGCCAAGAGTTTGCAAAGCTGTCATCAAGGCAATCAAGGGCTACTTTGAAGAATCTCCAATATAAAATATATTTTGATTTCTTTAACACTTTTTTTGTTACTACATGATTCCATGTGTGTTATTTCATAGTTTTGATGTCTTCGCTATTATTCTACAATGTAGAAAATAGTAAAAAATAAAGAAAAACCCTTGAATGAGTAGGTGTGTTCAAACTTTTGACTGGTACTAGATAGAGAGAGACATTGAAAAAGACAGACAAAGAGCATCGGCAATATCATGATATTGACCGTGTTGCCTCAGCTCCCCTCCACGGATTAGCAGCATATTATGATGAGGAATAGATTATACAACATGATTAAATAAAGGCTGATAATATAGCCAATAGAGAACCTACCTGAAGGATTGAGGTCATAGCCCCAGGTGGGCACAAAGACACCAAAGGTGGTCTTCTCTGTCTTCTCTGTGGTCACAGGGGTTTTGTCCTCCTTAGATTTGGGGTTCATCCCTCCCAAAGGCTTCCACCCTTTTCCCACCACAAACGACTCTGAAACGGCCAACCTGGACTCGGCCTCACGATCGCTGCTCTTCAAAATGGACACTGGCGTGATGAGCTGAGTGGAAGCTGTGGTCGTTTGTGGTCCATCTCCGGTCAGAGGTGTGGTACTGATTGTCTTCTCTCTCTCCACCGGAACCCATGCGATGGAGATAGGTGGCTCCTTGGTGGAATCTGTTCTCTGGGTGTCTGCTGTGGAGGTTTTGATGGTGGTCAGGGGCTCCATAGGGGCTGCAGGTCTGGAGGTCACCTCAGGTGTGTTGGCCTCATCTGGGCTGCGTTGTCTCTCAGTCACTCTGTCTGTGTTCAGACTCTGCTTCCTGATCACAGGGGGGAAGCCATCTTTGTTACTGAAGGTGGCTGGAAGGAGTTTCTCAGTGGGGCGTCGGACATAGACAATCTCTCCCCTGGCCTCCTCAGCGGTTCCCCCCGGGCCCTGGCTGGAGCCAGCAGCAGCTGCATGTGAGGTGGTGGGCTGGTCCACCAGCTGCCACTGGGAGATAGTGGTGTGTTCTGCTACAGTCTGGTTCTGGGTCTGGGTCTGGGTGGGTTTCAGTCCATACACAGGAGGCTTTATGCTACCGCTGGCACCACTGGCTGGGTTGGTGTTATCGTGAAATCCAAAGCCTCTTGGTAAGTCGCTTGCTCCTCTCCCACTACCCTCCGTCTCTGTCTCTTTATCCCCCGCCTCACTCTCCAGGACGTCTTGAGGGATGCTGTGGTCCTCATCCTGGTCCCTCCCCTCGCCTGAGTAGTTCTCTGGGTTGGTAGGCAGGGTCATGACCTCCAGGGGACCCGCTTTGGCCTCCATTGGCTCCCAGGTGGAACCCTTCCCCACGTAGGTCATGTGTCCCTCCGGCACATGCTTGGAGCCCTTCATGGCTTTGAGGACCCATCTCAGCTGGCTGCCTGTGGCTGGTGCCGGGGCCCCTGGGGATGAAGCCAGCCCATACCTGGTGCCATGGAGGGGGCCTCCTGATTCATTCACAGCCTCCACAGCCCTGCTACTACCACCAGGCCCCAGTGCTGTGAATCCTGCAGGGGGACAAGACGCATTCATTAACTTAGAGTGGGAAGGAAATCGGTTGTATTATTTTAATTAAATGCGCACTGAATTAGCAATCATAACACACAGCTGGCACGCTGCCTCCAGTGCAGCAGCCATTACATTTAAAATAATTCAAATCAAAAGTTAAATTTTTTAAATATTATTTATCCATTCTTATATATTTATACCCAGATGTGTGGCATAGTTTACAGGGTTTTCCATATGCAAACAGAAATCAAGTGTAAGACATTAAATGGTGATTGGTTGTTGTGTAGCTCCCCAGGAAGGATGGCTATCAATTTGTATGCTGGAGGAAAATTATAATTCACGGCAACAATCTACTATAATTCCTGCTAAATCTGTGAAAATATTTATTCTCATCGACGTTCAAGTAATGTTGCAGCTGTTTTTATTCCAGCACAAAGCGCAGTAGCACACCCACAATGCGTATCAGGCCCAAACACAAATTAAGAGAATCTGACCAAGGCAATTTCACACTTCATACTCTCTTTTCTCTTTTCTCATTCCATAGAAACACTCCTAGACCCCAAACCAAGCTGTAGTCAACCAATCCCTGTATAAAACAGTAAAAACAAATCTACAATTAAAACCCTATCCCTGGGGTCAATTCCCTTCCAATTCCAGACAATCCAGCAAGTGCACTGAAATTCCAATTCCAATTCAATTATTTTCAATGAGAAAACAATTAAAAAAGAAATGGTTTAATTTCTGAATTGACTGGAATTTAAATAGAATTGAACCCAACTCTGATCTACACCATTGCTTATTCAGATTAAGCACACCGCTATGCTCCTTCTAGTTAATATACTACACCATACTGTATCTACACAATGAATTATTCAGACAAACTGTGTGGGTTGGTTTTCAGTGGTGCATCTCTTCAGGGTATTACTGTATTAGACAGTAGGGATGTAAAGATTCACAGATATGCATTGGTCGCTGGTGTATTGGTCTGCGGATCCCAAACCGATCCAAATGTAGCATGCATCAGTCACAAAATATATTTAAACGTTATGAATCGCAGCTGAATTGTTTTGTTGTTGCTCATATTCAATTCTTTCAACCTTCCAGAAATACCTCTCATCTTTTGTGACAACTGATGCGTCCTCTCCTTCAGTGTTGAACATTGATCTGCAAGTTATTTAGCATGCTTAACCTGTTCCTGATCTTACACAACTGCGCAACTGCACAACTGCACCTTTAGCATTCAAATGCTAAAATGTCTTTACGTGATTTTGGGCTTAGTTGAGTGACAACCTATGTAATTTGCTAGGTTATTGTTATCTATGCGCTGTTGAAATTTTTATTTTTACGAAATAAAAGTAAGCTACCGGAGACACATCTCTCATCTGGCTATATCTGCTAAAAGGGGCTTACAATATATTTTATTTTGATTGTTCAGGTTCAGCATAAGCAATAGTTTGGAAGTTTTGCTTAAAACAATCAGTGTATATGGTAATTTTCAGATATACAGGGTAAAGTTAATAATTTCATAATGAGGACAGCATCACTTTTGCTAGGCACTCTGCATGGCCAAAGCGAGAGGAGAAGAGAACATTGGCTAATTTGTAAACGATAAACACTTAATCTGCAAAAATGACAAGTTAATTAGTGGGTGATTGTGATTTCAGAACAAAAGTGAGGGTAAAAAAACAGGCTTAATCTGATAGTGGGGTGGTAGATGCCTAGTCTCCCTTATGACTCAGGTGCCTACACCATAGACATACATATTTTACACACACACACACACACACACACACACACACACACACACACACACACACACACACACACACACACACACACACACACACACACACACACACACACACACACACAGAGATCCATCTCAGAGATCCATCTCAGAGATCCATCTCAGAGATCCATCTCAGAGATCCAGCTAAGAGATCCAGCTAAGAGATCCAGCTCAGAGATCCAGCTCAGAGATCCAGCTCAGAGATCCAGCTCAGAGATCCAGCTAAGAGATTCAGCTAAGAGATCCAGCTCAGAGAGATCCATCTCAGAGATCCAGCTCATAAACTCCATCAGCAGCAGATTTTAATTTAGAATGGAAAATTCATGTGTTTATGCAACAAATGTTTGTGCATCGAACCAAATCAATTTGTTTTCTAATCAATCCGAATCGCACCAAATAGTTTCTAACTAAAAAGTGTCGTTCCTGTATCGTATCGGAGCACATGTATCTAGATACGTATCGAATCGTCTTGAAAGGTAAAGATGCACATCCCTATTAGACAGCTACAGAGCCTTCAGAAAGTATTCATACTCCTTGACTTGTTCCATATTTTGTTGTTACAGCCTGAATTCAAAATCACCCATCTACACACAATACCCCATAATGACAAAGTGAAAACATGTTTTTAGAAATGTTTGCAAATTTATTGAAAATGAAATACCGAATTTATATAAGTATTCACACCACTTTATAGAAGCATGCTTTATATGCCTGGTTTTCTCCAGATTTTTGTCTCATCAGACAACAGAATCTTTTGACTTATGATCTGTCTTTCACATGCCTTTTTGCAAACTCCAGGTGTTCTGTCATGTGCCTTTTCTCAGGAGTGGCTTCTGCCATGACAGCACGCCTGGAGCTTGCAAAAAGGCAGATTCAGGCAAAAAGCCTGAATTGATGAAGTGCTATAGAGACTGTTGTTCTTCTGGCAGGTTCTCCCATCTCAGCCAAGGAACTGTGTAGTGGTCATTGGGTTCAGAGTGGTCATTGGGTTCTTGGTCACTTCCTGACCAAGGTCCTTCTTGCCCAGTTGCTCAGTTTGGTCGAATGGCCAGCTCTAGGCAGAGTCTGGGTAATTCCATATTTTTTCAATTTTCCAATGATGGAGACCACTGTAGTCTTGGAAACTTTCAACACTCTAGAAATTGTTTTATACCCTTCCGCACATATATTCCTCATTACGATTCCATCTCGGAGATCTACGGATAGTTCCTTGGACTTCCTGATATAGTTTCTGCTCTGGCATGCACTGTCAACTGTTATAGTGACATTCAAGGATGCACCTGAGCTCAATTTGGAGTGGCATCGCAAAGGAGTGAAGATGAATACTTATATAAATTAGATACATTTGCAAACATTTATAAAAACTTGTCTTCACTTTGTCATCATGGGGTATAGTGTGTAGAGGGGTGAGCAAAATATATATTATTAAAATATATTGAATCCATTTAGAATTCAGGCTGTAACACAACAAAACACAACAAGAATTAGCCCCGAGTAGCTCAGATGGTAGAGCATGGCGCTTGCAACGCCAGGGTTGTGGGTTTGATTCCTATGGGGGGACCAGTACAAAAAAAAAGTATGAACATGTACTCTAACTGTAAGTTGCTCTGGATAAATGACTAAAATGTAAAAATGAAGGGGCATGAATAATACCTCAAACCCAGCTTCTAAGCCTAGCTCAACACAGAACAGAACAGAACAGAACAGAACAGAACAGCAGAGCTAGCTCAACACAGAACAGAACAGAACAGCAGAGCTAGCTCAACACAGAACAGAACAGAACAGAACAGCAGAGCTAGCTCAACACAGAACAGCAGAGCTAGCTCTCTGAGATGCAAAGCACCACAGCAGGGGCTCTGATTGTACTACATAATACAACAAATTACTGTGGGTAGAAACATACACAAATATGTAGACAAATTAAATATTTAAAAAATACTAAATGATTCAGCAGTCTGCATGTTGCCTTTGCCTATGTACTATATGAGCATGGGTTCATTTACATAAGAGATGCAGACTGTGTTATTATCCAATTAATAATGGGAATAATTGCTACTTAACCACTTTGCCTTCACATTCTGATGAGATATTGA
The DNA here is from genome assembly GCA_023634145.1 of Thymallus thymallus. Taxonomy (NCBI): domain Eukaryota; kingdom Metazoa; phylum Chordata; class Actinopteri; order Salmoniformes; family Salmonidae; genus Thymallus; species Thymallus thymallus. Next base: position 27,608,253 of record CM042393.1, on the reverse strand, counting down.
GTGATTAAATAAATTAATCAAGTCTGATGATCTATTCTAATTGCTGATATAATAACTAAAAAGAGCATATTATACACGGTATGCATTATGATAATTTCATGCTAGGCCCAGTATTACGAATGTCATATTTCACTGCTGTCGTTTGCTGTGAGTTTTGGCTTACGGTAAGTTAACACAAAACAAACATCATCGTACTGTGATAAATTGCCTACAAATGACTAAATCGAGGCAAGGCAAGTCAATTATGTGCTCCATTGTGTGTTTTTAGGGACGGCGGTGCGGTATATCAGCTGTTTATCCGTCTCTTACTGGGGTAAACAAGTGGAGTTGAACCCTCAGGTCACAAAGCATAATGGGAGAAGGGTAATGGGAGAACAGTGTCTTAATGCAGTCTCAGCACTACTGTTGTAAGATACGACACCTAATAAACACACACATACACACACGGACGCGGACTCACACACACACAGACTCACACAAGGCCTCGCATACACACACACTAGCACACAAAACACACAACCACACACGCTAGTGTAGCACATGGGGATGTGTGAAACTTACTCCTCAGCCTGAAGTGTCCACATTTGCGCTAGCTTTTCGTGTGGCGTGACTGGTAACACGCTTCGGGAGGGTGGTCACGTGTGCTAGCAAAGCAGAGGTCCTGGGTTTGAGCCTCGGTTTGAGCCCAATCAGGAGGAAGTGTTACTTGCTAAGCAAGCAGCATGACATCCGTTATACTGACATACACACACGTGAACACACACACACACACACACACACACACACACACACAAACACAGACACACACAGACTAACACACACAGATGTGCTAGCACACATACATACACACATAGATATGACATCTACTAAAGACGACAGGGAAAAGTTATTACGAGTGTGATGTTTTACCACAATGATTTATTCCCACGATGCTTTGCTAAGACTATGTGGGAAAACAGGGATTGAGGTTCAAGTGTCAAGATTCACATGCAATGTCTTTCACAATTCTCCACCCTAGCTTCCCGCCAGTCCGAAAAATCCAAAAGGCAGCATCGATAATGAAGATTTCAGAGATGCAAGCAACAGCCCGCAGCGCTCAATAACGTAGTTAATATCAAGCAAGCGATGCCACTTTAAGAGGATATATAAATTGAAACGGCTTCCTCTAGAAATAAAAACGCTTCAAAAGCCCCTTCCTGATGCCTCCTCTTCTCCTCTCTTCTTCGCGTCCTTCGCGGTTTACCCCCGCTCGCCATTGCCATTGATAATGAGCACCTAGCCAGCCTTGGAAAGAGGCTGTGAATAATGCATACAGACTATATTTTCATTCACATAAAACATTAACGCCTTGGGGTTGGCGTTTTCGGTTTCAAGGAATCCAGGCCATAGAAGGGGCCCTACCTTTATTGAACCGATTTAAACACCTCATCCTGTCTGTTCTTAGCCCTGGTGACGGTGTTGTGTAAGTGGTGGCCATAAGATGACACATTGCCCGGTTGCCTGTCTGTCCCTCCTTCGCACAGCAGAGGAATCACAGCTATTGATTGTGGTTTGAAGTCGCAGGGCTCTCAAGTGGGGAATAGCCCAATACGGTGACCTTTACGACCCACACGCCAAGCCCAGCTCTATGGAGAATTAACTGGGGTTTGGATGCTACCAGGGTCACTGAGCCAACAGACACAGAAGTAGACATGAAGACACACACGTACACCTACACACGGACGAAGACAGAGACACACACACACACACACACAGACACGCACGCAGTATGGCGCCCTGATTCCAGATAGACCCTATTTTTATCTATTCACATCAGCTATTGCTTTGGCCTGCTTCGCTCTATGCTCTAATTTTCCTCGTTTCTCACCTCTGCTGGAAGCAGGCTTAGTGAAGGATGGCTCTAAACGGTTGCTAATAGACACTCAAAGTGCATATAAATTCTATGCAATTTCTCCCTAGCAAAACCAAAGAAGGAAATGTGAGTGATGTTTTGATACTCTGGAAATTCTGTGACACAGAGACAGTGTCTAGGAGCAACAAACTGAGAAAGGTTGTCATGCAGAATGTAATGTTTTAAAGTCTTTTCCTATTCTACTTCCATTGTCCTCCAAAGAGTGGCTGAATGTTTTACAGGACCTGAGCTGGCATCCACAGAAACCATTTTTTCAATGTACTACCTTGGTAAACAGCACATTTTCAATTTCACACAAGCCATTGATTTGGAAGAAAACACTGAGGCCGGGCAATATGCCTCGGAAATAGGAACGCAAAAAGAAAATTACTTTTAGAGAGAAAAGGTAATGAACTACATTATAAAGAGACAGGGTGTTCTCAGCCAACCCACATAGCCTCTCTGATGGATGGATAGCACTGGCTCTTACCATTAGAGGTGGTGGCTGAAGAGTTGGCTAGGGATGTGCTTGGATCATTCCTCCCTGGCTGGGTGGCTGTGTACAGGATCAGAGGGCCAAATGGGACTAAGGGGACCGCCTCTTTCTCCTGCTCAGACAGACCCTCCTCTGAGCTGGTGAGTCCACCGGTGGATGTCTTGAGCGAGGAGCCTCCGCTCTGATGCTCCGTGATGGAGTTGTCCGTGCTTCCTTTGCTGCCAAGCTTGGGCCTCCCTTCGGTGGGGTTGACCATAGCCGACCCTGGAGGTGCCTGGTCCTCTTCTGCTCCTGTCACCTCAGGCAGTGAGGCAGGTGTGGCTGGAGGAGGGGCCATCAGGTTGTTGACGAGGCTGTGGAGAACGCTATTGGCAGTTTGGGCCTGGAGCGTTGGAGAGGTCTGGGAGGACAGAGGGGAGTCCGGCAACCCGAAACGCCCTTCCTCGTCTCCCTCACCCTCCACCTCCTCCTGGGCAGAACCTCCGAGGGTCTCCAGACTCTCCAGGGCAGACAGACCCAGGGTATTGGTCTTGGTCTTAGGGCTGGAGGAGGCGTCCTGAGGGGCTCCAGTCTTAGATCGATCCTGGGTCTCCTGGTTCTCCTCTCCCCAGCGCTGGGTACTCTCCTCTGGCTGGAGGTGGATTACCACGTGCTCCTCTGAGATCTCAGAGGACTCGTTGCCTCCAGCGATCGAGCTGATTCCCTCCTTGTCCAGGTCCACAATGCCAGTCCAGGTGGAGGGTTGGGGGAAGGTGTCAGAGCGCTGGGGATCAATGTCTGAGGAGTTGTTCTCTGGCTCTCTGTATTGGAGGAACCCAACTGGCTGGGCTGCCTGGACTCCTGCTTCACGTTCTGGAATGATATAAAAAATATATATAATAGCATTTAAATAATCATCTTAGCAATAAGCTGTGAATCATTCATATTCTTATATGTTGATGACCTTTGTTTTTGGTTTGCTTTCAATAAGAAAGTATAAATAATACATGTAAACATGTTCTTGCTCTCTCCTTGGGTGACTTTATTTTAGGGCAAAGTCTAAGATAAGACTTCATTACGTCTGTATCAATTTAGTCCCTGTCAATCATCCTCCATGACATGCCAAGGAGGTAATGCAGTCTAATGAAGATCACACGCTGCACAAACACAATCAAATCCAAGCAGTCGTTACAAAGTGAACTTGAAACTAAGTTAGACAAATCACCAGTGGTCCAGTAACATTATAAACACCCTAGAATGACACTGCAAGGACATTGAGGCTACATCCAGTGTAGAGAACTCTGCTGGGTGTCTCTAAGTCTGTATTGAGAGCTTGCAGATGCTGATACCAGACACTGGCTGGTTGCTACAGTATAATATTTCAGATCCCAGAAGGGACCAAAATGTCACTGAATCCCCTCTGTATTAATTCATGCAAGAGACAAACAACATGCACTAATTAACGGGAATTAAACAGGATGGTTGTCATGGCAATGGTGACCCTGCCGTTACCTCGGTAGCAGTAGGCGTCGAAGCGGGTGGTGGTTACTGGGAAACCGGTGCGGTTGGGGTTGTGGTAGACAGTGCGCACCCCTGGATCATCCCCGCCACAGTTGCGCCGGGGAAGGTTTATGGGGTAGCGCACGCTGCCGTCAGCCAGCCAGCCTGGGTCACACTGGTCCAGGCCGGCCTGCCAAGCTAGGTAGAGCTGCCCTGCCGTGGCCAGCTGGGCACTTAGAGCATGGCAGTGTGTAGAGGCTGTGGCCAGGCTCAGCTTCTCTGGTACAGACGAGTGGAACACCTCACCTGGGAGAGGAGGATGGAGATTGAGAGATGGCAGTATAATGAGGTAGTGTGGGGGGAGGTATGGGAGGTGGAGTGGTACGGGAGCAACGGGGGAGGATGGGAGTACCATATGAAGAAGAAGGGAAGATATAATTACAATAAAGTATGACATGAATAGAGGTGTGGAATGTAATATGAGAAGTGATGACAGACAAGATTGAACAGGTCAATAAAGCAATTACTCACAGAGTAATTTCACAGAAGAACCATAAAATACTCAGAACCACTGAACATCCATCCTGTCCAGCTAGATAGCCTAGTCATATGCAAGGTGTCAAGAATGATACTTCTCATAAAATGACCTCATCTACTCCCTGCTACAGTATCACAGTAGCACTATTAACTGAAAGGTCTGGCTCTGCACAGTAACACATTTCCCCGGTTCCCAAGTGCTATTTTAAAAGGCACCTGCTGTGAATACGACTCGATCCTTCTGTAAAAGTTTCCTCTGATCCTCACCACCCAGCTACAGCTAAAAATGAGTCAGGCGGTTCCAGCATCATAGCTCCCGGGGCGTCTGGGGCTTTGCAGGGCCATGCATGACTAAAACCTAATTGATGCCTCCCTCTTACCTTCTAGCTGCTTGGAAAAGCAGTAGACATCAAACAGCTCGTCAGGGGCCCGATTGCCGTAGTTGCGCACTCCAGGTGAGTCCTGCCTGTCGCCATAGCAACCCGGCCTGGGCGACTGGATAGGGTACCTGAGGAGAGCGAGAGAGGGAAGGGCAGAGGGAGGAGGGGAGCCAAAGAAAATCAGGAATTTCTCCAGAAATCTCTCGGTTGGGGGCAAAAAGGCAATCTATATCCGGGCTCCGACTGTGCAATTACTCTGAAGTACATTGATTCAAACAGCATTGAGGGTACAGGCTAAATGCTGATTAAGAGATTATGTATACAGGCATACAGGGGCTTATGGAGGACAACAGGAAGGAAGGAAGGAAGGAAGGAAGGCTGATTACACGCTCAGTAGCTACAACCCTGCATGCGATCGGTTTGCAACCGTTTTCGTCAGAAAATGTTATAGCTAAATCCCCCATCTCAGCCTTCCATCCTGGTCGCTGATGTCTCTATTTTTACATTATTAATTGCACGTTTGCCTCCTCATTGATGTGTAGCCAAGTAGCTCTGGAGATGGACCAATTATCTGTGTCCCAGGTGGGGAGGAAAGGAGAGGATAGGATGCAGTTCTCAGGGAAAGCTGTCGAGGAGAAATATGCAAGCTGTTTCTCCAGTGCAATTATTGGGCAGACATTTGAGATAGAGATATGTCGAAATATCCACACAGACCTTAACTGTCCTACACACGCACACACACTGACTATCAGTCAGCGGCAAGCTGAAACACAAACATCAACATGAAAGGTAGTAGATGGATAGTTGTGGCTAAAATGGCGGCGGTGCAGATAGATTGTAGCTTCCATTAATGTAATATATTTTTTGTAAAGAATTATATTTACATACACATACATACCCACATACATTTAAATAGACTGTACATACAGTTGAAGTCGGAAGTTTACATACACCTCAGCAAAAAACATTTAAACTCACATTTAAATGTAATCCTAGTAAAAATTCCGTCTTAGGTCAGTTAGGATCACCACTTTATTTTAAGAATGTGAAATGTCAGAATAATAGTAGAGAGAATGATTTATTTATTTCATCACATTCCCAGTGGGTCAGAAGTTTACATACACTCAATTAGTATTTGGTAGCATTGCCTTTAAATTGTTTAACTTGGGTCAAACGTTTTGGGTAGCATTCCACAAGCTTTCCACAATGAGTTGGGTGAATTTTGGCCCATTCCTCCTGAAATAACTGATGTAACTGATTCAGGTTTGTAGGCCTCCTTGCTCGCACACACTTTTTCAGTTCTGCCAGCACATTTTCTATAGGATTGAGGTCAGGGCTTTGTGGCCACTCCAATACCTTGACTTTGTTGTCCTTAAGCCATTCTGCCACAACTTTGGAAGTATGCTTGGGGTCATTGTCCATTTGGATGACCCATTTGCGACCAAGCTTTAACTTCCTGACTGATGTCTTGAGATGTTGCTTCAATATATCCACATAATTTCATGATGCCATCTATTTTGTGAAGTGCACCAGTCCCTCCAGCAGTAAAGCACCCCCACAACATGATGCTGCCACCCCCGTGCTTCACGGTTGGGATGGTGTTCTTCGGCTTACAAGCCTCCCCCTTTTTCCTCCAAACATAATGATGGTCATTATGGCCAAACAGTTCTGTTTTTGTTTCATCAGACCAGAGGACATTTCTCCAAAAAGTACGATCTTTGTCCCCATGTGCAGTTGCAAACCGTAGTTTTTTTACAGCGGTTTTGGAGCAGTGGCTTCTTCCTTGCTGAGCCTTTCAGGTTATGTCGATTTAGGACTCATTTTACTGTGGATATAGATACTTTTGTACCTGTTTCCTTAAGCATCTTCACAAGGTCCTTTGCTGTTGTTCTGGGATTGATTTGCACTTTTCGCACCAAAGTACGTTTATCTCTAGGAGACAGAACGTGTGTCCTTCCTGAGAGGTATGATGGCTGCGTTGTCCCATGGTGTTTATACTTGCATACTATTGTTTGTACAGATGAAGGTGGTACCTTCAGGCGTTTGGGAATTGCTCCCAAGGATGAACCAGACTTGTGGAGGTCTACAATTCTTTTTCTGAGGTCTTTGCTGATTTCTTTAGATTTTCCCTTGATGTCGAGCAAAGAGGCACTGAGTTTGAAAGTAGGCCTTGAAATACATCCACAGGTACACCTCCAATTGACTCAAATTATGTCAATTAGCCTATCAGAAGCTTCTAAAGCCATGACATCATTTTCTGGAATTTTCCAAGCTGTTTAAAGGCACAGTCAACTTAGTGTATGTAAACTTCTGACCCACTGGAATTGTTGGAAGTATTACTTGTGTCATGGACAAAGTAGATGTCCTAACCGACTTACCAAAACTATAGTTTGTTAATATGACATCTGTGGAGTTTTAATGACTTCAACCTAAGTGTATGTAAACTTCCAACTTCAACTGTACATATACATACATACCTACAAATACACACACACCTACAAATACACACACATACACATACACATACATATATATACACTTTTCTATTTGCCATATATTTTTAACTGTGCTGTTTCACAAAGGTTCTGAACATACATTTTACAGACACAGTATATTTTACATTTGTTATCTTGTTGTTATTAGTCCCACCCTTGAGCTCCATTCAACTCCTCCCATCGATCTCGTAACACCATCCATATTGGATTTCTATTCGCAATATATTTGTGCTGTGATGCTTCACAAAAGTTCTGAACCTTTTTATTCTCATAGTTTCTACAGATTGTAAATTAAAGATTCCCCCATGTATATCCCCCATGTATATAACTTTCTATTGGTTGCAAGAATTTTGTATAACCATTTAAATTGAAAAATTCTAAGTTTTGAGTATCAGTTCATAAGCCATGTGCCATGGAAACTATTTTGAAAAGTATACGGTACAGCTGTCATTTTTTGGTCCTTATATTAAACTGGTATATTTTTTTATTTATCACAATTTTCTTTAACCAATTTTGGTCTTTAATGCAGGGCCACCGTCCATGAGTTCTGCGGTAATGCTGGAATTAGCTGGTTGTAATTTTGGGTAGAGCAGACATTTCCATGCATATGTGACATAACTCAACCAGTCCTATTATGATATATTTTAAAGATTATACCTTTTTGTTTTTGTTTTTATCAATTAGTAGATTCGAGTTTAACAACAATATTTGTTGTATGATTTGTTCTGTCTTTTCTGGTTTATTAAACTGAAATTGCAACCAACTTTCTATGCCTTGTTTTAAAAATAATGATATTTTGGAGATTATTTTATTTTCAAATAACCAAAAGTGAGGGGTTGTAATGTGAATAAATGGAAAATGGCCATTTTTGAACAGAGAACCAGTTTGGTAAACTACACTGTAATGTAAAAGTAAATTTTTTTGTGATCCAATTGTCACGAAATGGGGTTTGGAGAGACCAAGGCGCAGCGCAGGGATAGTAGTTCGACATTCAATTTTATTATAATATAGTAATCCAAACAAATGGCGAACTACAGGACACAAACTGAAACTATAAACTAACGTCACATTCACAAAAACCACACGGAATGAACGGACGTAACAAAAAGAACACTTACTTCACCCGTGACAGCGAAATACATTAACATGTAACGATAACGACCCACACCCGCGTGAGGGACAGACTCAACATATATTGGATCCCTAATTAGAGACAACGGGTAGCAGCTGCCTCTAATTAGAGATCCACCCAAAACCCACAAAGAAACAGAAAAGAACGACACTGTCAGACTCTGACCAAGCTATATAGAGAAGCCTATTGCTTCTCTATGGCCAGAGCCTGACACCAATACATAATATAGTACACTTATCATAATTTGGTTTTAATCCAGAGAGGTTAGAAAAAGTATCTAGATCCTCTATGAGGCTGTGGAGGGATCCAAGTTGTGGATTATAAAGAAAACATACAATGACACCTTTTTTTTTAAGCCCTGTATTTCTAACTCCTTAATATTATTGTTGGATTTTGGATTTTAATAGCTAACATTTCGATGGTAATAATAAATAGATATGCCGATAGCAGACAACCTTGTACTCCTCTTGACAGTTTCACACTTTCTGAGAAGTAGCCATTATTTACTGTCACGGTTTGTAGAAAGGACCCGAGGCACTGAGAAGTATTGTGAATACATTCCTTTTGTTATAATACAAAACAACAAAGGAGAGAACGCAACAATGAACCGATGTGCACCACAAAGACCCACTCACAGATGGGAAAATACTCAACTTAAATGGGATCCCAATTAGAGACAACGAGGTGCAACCAAACATAAAGAATGCTAGATAACCCTACCGTCAGGCCCCGACAGTTCACCAAACCAAAACATAGAGATGCCACTAGGCATCCCTACCATCAGGACCTTTTACACATAGCGTTACTATACTTAACTTTAACCCATTTTATAAGAGATTTTCCAAAATTGAAATATTCCAGGCATTTATATATAAACTCCAGTCGTACTTTATCAAAAGGCCTTTTCAAAGTCGGCTATGAATACCAGAACTGGTTTCACAGATTTTGTATAGTGTTCTATTGCTTCCAGTACTTGTCTTATATTATCTCCAATGAATCGTCCATGTAAAAAAGTTTTACAAAATTTACATCAATGTAAGTTAAAGATTTGACCATATCTCAACCACCCTCCCTCCCTTCACACAACACAGTCCACCCGACAATACCTTTTTAATTCTATGCACTAAGCATTTTGCTAGACTTTTTGCATCACAACACTGAAGTGTAAGTGGCCTCCAATTGTTTAAATGGACTGGATCTTTATATTCACCACTTGGATCCTGTTTCAGTAATAATGAAATCAGACCTTCTTGTTGAGTGTCTGATAAATCTACCATTTATAAAGGAGTAGTTAAAACATGCTAATAACGGTCCACTGAGTATAATCAAAAAAAGTTTGGTATACCTCAACTGGTATACCATCCAGCCTTGTAGTTTTCACGGACTTAAAGGCTTTAATTGCATCAAGAAGTTCCTCCTCTGTGATTTGACCTTCACATGAGTCTTTCTGTGTAGCTGTTAATTTGACATTATTACTAGAAAACAAATCCATACAATTAGATTCAGTTTTAGTTTTTCCTCTGAGCCTCTATGGTACAGTTTTTTATTGCTATCTATCTGTATGGTTAGTCCATACATTCCTTTGTTAATATGGACTCTTCTGACCTAAATTGTTTTTGTTTTAGAGATGAGTACTAAATTGACACATTTAGAAATGTCCCATACAATAAGGGGATCTGCTGTAACTACAGTATGTTATGTCGGAAAAAGTAAGTTATAAATAAATTAAAAACAAGTTATCATCCAGTGGGCTTTGATAAAATGTCCAATATCCTTGCCCATGTGGAAATTCTGTAAGAGTATATGTGGGGGCATTGTAGCATGTGTACGCAATTACATTTTTTTTATTTTACATGTTCTTCACAGAAAATAAGCCAAGGCCATGGAGTTTCAGGTTGAACATTGAACATCCTTGTATAATTTTTCTTTAAGTAAAATGTTGAAATGGGTCAATTTGACCCAAACACCACATAAGGGTTTTAATAAGCCATATCTGTTTATGGTCCAAAAACATAGTTCAAATCCCCCATCTACCTTGAGGATCTGTTTGGACAATTTGCACATTCGGATCAAAATTAGTGTTAATTAATATCATCACCCCTTTTGAATTTCTTGCCCATGGGAGATGTGAGGGATCAGCCCAGAACTAAACGGCAGGACCTGGTCAATGACCTGAAGAGAGCTGGGACCACAGTCTCAAAGAAAACCAGAAGTTCTCGGATGACTCTGCTATTGTAGGGTGCATCAGGGGTGGGCAGGAGGAGGAGTACAGGAGCACAATCAGTGACTTTGTGTTGTGGTGTGAGCAGAACCACCTTCAGCTCAACATCAGCAAAACTAAGGAGATGGTGGTGGACTTCAGGAGAACCAAGGCACAACTGACTGCAGTCCCTATAAAGGGGATGGATGTGGAAATGGTTGAGTCATACAAGTTCTTGGGGGTCCATATGGACAACAGACTGGAATGGGCTGGTAACACCGGGGCCCTGTACAAAAAGGGCCAGAGCCGACTCTACTTTCTGAGGAGGCTCAGGTCCTTCAACGTGTGCAGTAAACTACTGCATACCTTCTACCAGTCTGTGGTGGCCAGTGCCATCTTTTTTGCAGTGGTGTGCTGGGGAGCAAACATCAAAGCCGGTGATGCTTCTCGGGTAAATAAGCTGATCAGGAAGGCTAGCTCTGTCCTGGGGATGAGCCTTGACACTCTAGAGGAGGTGGCGGAGAGACGGATCCTGGCCAAACTGCTGGCCATCATGGACAACGTCACCCACCCTCTGCACGCTATGGTTATGACGCAGAGGAGCTCTTTCAGTCACAGACTGATCCCACCACGGTGTGCCAGAGAGCGCCACAGGAGGTCCTTCCTGCCGGCGGCTATGAGACTATATAATGCCTCACCGGGGTGCCGTGCCGTCGGCAACATAGATCTGGAACTGTTGGGGTGCTAGGACCTAGTTTAACAATTATGCATCCATCCGTGAGTAACTCTGTTCCGTCAGCACTCATCCACTCAGGACCTACTTATTCATACAGGTCTGTATATACATACCCATGTACAGTTGTTATATTATATCACATGCAATATTGTAAGTAATTATTGGACCTAGGCATTCACTCAGGAATGCATATTAGTATCCTGCCAGTTGCACCTTTTCTCATTGCTTTTAGTATATCAAATGTGCAATAAGTGCAGTTGTCTGTAATTAAACCCTGCGCACTAAGGACTGTATTTTAAGGGAATTACTATTATTAGCCCAATAATATCATACACACATTTAGCTATTATAGTATCTCTTCCTGTCATTTACCTGTACAGTTTGTGTAACCACGCAAGTATTCACTTATCTGTAAATATAACTGTATACCTAACTGTACAGCTAATTTAACCATGCAAAATCTTCACTTACCTGTTCATTTACCCATTCTGTCTATTAAGTAAACTATTATTACCCTCGCTCATATCATACGCATTTTTAGCTACTGAAGTATTTCTCTGCCATCAACCTGTATAGTATAGTTAACCATCCAACATCCACCAATGTATAGTGTACATATTCAGCCAACCACTCATACTACGCAATGTCCTTTTATAGCTTTTTTTTGCACTCCAGATATCCTGTATTTCTATACTTTTTCATACTGCCGCTCTATGTATCATGTACCGTGTATCTGTCTTTTGTGTACTTTCGTTGTGGCATTTTGCACCTGCCCTGTGTTTTTGTTGTAGCTGCTTGATAATGAAATTTCCCCCCCGGGGGATCAATAAAGTACCTATCTATCTATCTATCTATCTATTAGTAACACACTGCGCCGTCATGGATTAAAATCCTGCAGCGCACGCAAGGTCCCCCTGCTCAAGCCAGCGCATGTCCAGGCCCGTCTGAAGTTTGCCAATGACCATCTGGATGATCCAGAGGAGGAATGGGAGAAGGTCATGTGGTCTGATGAGACAAAAATAGAGCTTTTTGGTCTAAACTCCACTCGCCGTGTTTGGAGGAAGAAGAAGGATGAGTACAACCCCAAGAACACCATCCCAACCGTGAAGCATGGAGGTGGAAACATCATTCTTTGGGGATGCTTTTCTGCAAAGGACGACTGCACCGTATTGAGGGGAGGATGGATGGGGCCATGTATCGCGAGATCTTGGCCAACAATCTCCTTCCCTCAGTAAGAGCATTGAAGATGGGTCGTGGCTGGGTCTTCCAGCATGACAACTACCCAAAACACACAGCCAGGGCAACTAAGGAGTGGCTCCGTAAGAAGCATCTCAAGGTCCTGGAGTGGCCTAGCCAGTCTCCAGACCTGAACCCAATAGAAAATCTTTGGAGGGAGCTGAAAGTACGTATTGCCCAGCGACAGCCCCGAAACCTGAAGGATCTGTATGGAGGAGTGGGCCAAAATCCCTGCTGCAGTGTGTGCAAACCTGGTCAAGAACTACAGGAAACGTATGATCTCTGTAATTGCAAACAAAGGTTTCTGTACCAAATATTAAGTTCTGCTTTTCTGATGTATCAAATACTTATGTCATGCAATAAAATGCAAATTAATTACTTAAAAATCATACAATGTGATTTTCTGGATTTTGTAAGTGGGAAAACCTGCAAAATCGGCAGTGTATCAAATACTTGTTCTCCCCACTGTATATAGACATCAAAAAACATATATTAAAAACCTGCTTATCTTAATTTCCATAATTAACAAATAATATTCGTAATTATTTGGGCCACAGACAAATTTTATAAAAAAGCTATCTAATTGCCTATCAAGCCCTGTAATTTTTCGTTAGTCTGAAGTAAACGTATACTTTGCCACTCTTCATAAATATGTATTACCTCTGATACTTACTTGTCAGAGATACTGCTTTACACTTTTGCAGCAGATCAGTATCTTAAGTAACCAATTTATACAACCCTATAAGCAGGGGCGTGCACAAACCTTTCTGGGGGCAGGTGCTTAAAATTCATATCTCCAAATGTATAACATGACCAATGCCGCAGTAGTGGAAAAAAATATATACTGTGTGAGCATAGGCATATTTATTTCTGCAACAACACTCACTCATCACAAATTGTAAGCAAGCTAGTTACAGTGCCTCCTAAAGACATGATTGACATTGGGAAAAGAGGGTGAGGTATCAGCTGATCATTGATGTTGATGATTGATGTAAATCTGCCAGTTAGCTAGCTCGATTTATTTGACTGATTGTGATTTATGTCTCCATGTCTCTCTGCTGAGCGTATCAGCCAACCAGACCAAATATTGATGAGGTTGTAGGCTAAATCAAGTCTTATCAAATGTTAATCAAATGTTATGCTGTTGTGGCATTACTTTTGATATTTAAACTAGGTAGCTAGCGACACACACTTGACCGGTGACCGAATCTCTCAAGCCATGCATGTTTGGATACCAGGCGTGGGCAATCTCCGCTCCGAAACAACAACAAAATATTTATAGACATTTTTTTGGGGGAAATTATACCATCACTTTGGAGGCTGTAAAAGCAAAAGGTCATGTGCTCTGCACAGGTAGAGCCCTAGCTGCGCACATGCCTGCCTATAAGGATAGTGGCCATGTTGTGGTGTGTCAAGCTTCATGCCCGGTCGTTTTGCCCTTACCTCACACTCTGGTCAGAGAGCCAGCCGGCATCACAGTTGTCATACCCGTCGGCGAAGGTGGCCTGGAGCTGAGCGGGCGTGGCGATGACAGCCGAGTTCTCCAGACACACCCGCTGGGCGTCGGGGAAGGACAGGGTGTAGCGGTCGTGGGGGGCACGGTAGTGGAACACCACACCTGAGGAGAGGACGCAGAGGTGAAAACACGTACGGCGACACCAGGGTAATACGAAGCCATGGATGCACGCTTGTACGTAGGCACGTACACACACACGTGCATCTCACACTGGCACACACACGTGCAAGCGCACAGACACACGGCTCAAACCCTATTTTGTCATGTACTTCAGAATATCTGTATCTGCACAGAAAGTTGAAAAACAGCTTGAAGTTAATTTGCATCAGACAGGCTTATCTTTAGGGGAGAGATCTTGTCCTTGGATACAGTGGATTTCAAAACAGCAACAATGTTTACTTTACTGCTTTAGCTTACAGTCCACGGCAATATTATAGCTTGTTTTCGTAGCCAGAAAAGAAAACAGAGAAATAAGACAGAGATAAGAGAGAGATAATAAAAAAGAGAAGGAGAAGCGAGATAGAGGAAACAAAGGAATGAGAGACAAGTCCCATGGGCTCATTCCCTGACCTGTGAAGGGCCAGGATTCCTCTTCACCGTGCCGAGAAAGGGGAAAGGAATTGCTTTTGAAGTGTCCGTCTCATATTTCCGCACCGAGCTAGCATCACTAACCTCCCCCGCATGTGGGGCCACCTCGGCCTGAAATTCACACATCAAATCCCAGCGGAGCCCACTACACGAAAGCCTGTGGGGGAGGCTGTAGGAGCCTGGGATACAGCTCCAAACATGAAGGAGGCTGAAGGAGGCCCGGATACAGCTCCAAACATGAAGGAGGCTGAAGGAGGCCGGGATACAGCTCCAAACATGAAGGAGGCTGAAGGAGGCCCGGATACAGCTCCAAACATGAAGGAGGCTGAAGAAGTCCGGGATACAGCTCCAAACATAGGCTTATTTATCTTCTGATACTTTGTGTAGCTTAGGGGCGCGGGGCCAATTTGAGCAATCACGCTGCAGGCTAGCCCTGAGTCGCTATCCCTGTGGTATGACAGACACACCTACACTTATATGCATGAAAGCACAACTCACACACACACACACCTCTCTACAGCCCTCAATTCTGTTTCCATGCACTGCTGTACTGTCCCATTTACATTTCCCACAACTACTACACACACACTCTATTTCTACCAAGCCATAACACATACAAATCAAATCAAATGTTATTTGGCGCGTACACATATTTTGCAGATGTTATCGCAGCTGCAGCAAAATATTTCTAGCTCAAACAGTGCAGTAATAACTAACAATACAAAACATTACACATAAATACAAAAATATACGAATGAGCAATGTCAGAGTCCGGAATATAAATATATACACTGAGTGTACAAAACATTAAGACTCCCTTAATGATGTCATTTCAATCAGTGTAGATGAAGACAGGTCAAAACATTAAGACTCTCTTATTGATGTCACTTCAATCAGTGTAGATGAAGACAGGTTAAAGAAGAATTTTTAAGCCTTGAGACAATTGAGACATGGATTGTGTACTGTATGTGTGCCATTCAGAGGGTGAATGGGCAAGACAAAAAATATAAGTGCCTTTGAATGGTGTATGGTATTAAGGTGCCAGGCGCACTTGTTTGTGTCGAACTGCAACACTGCTGGGTTTTTCACGCTCAACAGTTTCCTGTGTGTATCAAGAATGGTCCACCACCCAAAGGACATCCAGCCAACATGACACAACTGTGGGAAGCATTGGAGTCAAGATGGGCCAGCATCCCTGTGGAACACTTTCGACAGCTTGTAGAGTCCATGGCTCGACAAATTGAGGCTGTTCTAAGGGCAAAAGGGGGGGTGCAACTCAATATCAGAAGATGTTCTTAATGTTTTGTATAGTGCCTTCGGAAAGTATTCAGACCCCTTGACTTTTTCCACATTTTGCTAAATTCCAGCCTTATTATTAAAAAATGTTTTTTTAAATCCTTCAGCAATCTACACACAATACCCCATAATGACCAAGTGAAAACATTTTTTAAATTGTTTTATTTATTTATTACAAATGAAAAACAGAAATACCTTACTTACACAAGTATTCAGACCCTTTGCTATGAGACTTGACATTGAGCTGAGATGTTTCCTTTGACCATCCTTGACCATCCATGTTTCTACAACTTGATTGGAGTCCACCTGTGGTAAATTCAATTCAGTTGATTGGACATGATTTGGAAAGGCGCACAACGGTCTATATAAGGTCCCACGGTTGGCAGTGCGTGTCAGATCAAAATTCAAGCCATGAGGTCAAAGGAATTGTCCGTAGAGCTCTGAGACAGGATTGTGTCGAGGCACAGATCTGGTGAAGGGTACCAAAAAATGTCTGCAGCATTGAAGGTCTCCAAGAAAACAGTGGCCTCCATCATTCTTAAATGGAAGAAGTTTGGAACGACCAAGACTCTTCCTAGAGCTGGCCGTCCGCCAAACTGAGCAATCGGGGGAGAGGGCCTTGGTCAGGGAGGTGAGCAAGAACCCGATAGTCACTCTGACAGAGATCTAGAGTTGCTCTGTGGACATTGGAGAACCTTCCAGAAGGACAACCATCTCTGCAGCACTCCACCAATCAGGCCTTTATGGTAGAGTGGCCAGACGGAAGCCACTTCTCAGTAAAATGTATATGACAGCCAGCTTGAAACAAGATTCTCTGGTCTGATTAAACCAAAATGTAAGTTTTTGGCTTGAATGCCAAGTGTCACATCTGGAGGAAACCTGGCACCATCCCTACAGTGAAGCATGGTGGTGGCAGCATCATGCTGTGGGGAAGTTTTACAGCGGCAGGGACTGGGAGACTAGTCAGGATCGAGGCAAAGATGAATGGAGCAAAGTACAGAGATCCTTGATGGAAACCTACTCCAGAGCGCTCAGGACCTCAGACTGGGGCGAAGGTTCACCTTCCAACAGGACAACGACCCTAAGCACAAAGCAAAGACAACGCATGAGTGGCTTCGGGACAAGTCTCTGAATGTCATTGAGTGGCCCAGCCAGAGCCCGGACTTTGCCCCGATCGAACATCTCTGGAGAGACCTGAGAATAGCTATGCAGCAACGGTCTCAAAATAACCTGACAAAGCTTGAGAGGATCTGCAAAGAAGAATGGGAGAAACTCCCCAAATACCAGTGTGCCAAACCTGTAGCGTCATACCCAAGAAGACAGGCTGTAATCGCTGCCAAAGGTTCTTTAACAAAGTATGGAGTAAAGGGTCTTAATACTTATGTAAATGTGACATTTAAGTAAAAAAAAAAAAAAAAAAATTGCAAACCTTTCTAAAAATCTGTTTTTGCTTTGTCATTATGGGGTATTGTGTGTAGATTGATGAGGAAAGAAAACAATTTAATCCATTCTAGAATAAGGCTGTAACGTAAAACAATGTGGAGAAAGTCAAGGGGTCTGAATACTTTCCGTAGGCACTGTATGTGATGGTGTGTATAGACATTATGGACAGTATATGAATAGAAAAGGTGGGTACAGCAGTACTTATATAGGATGAGCCTTGACTAGAATACAGTATATACAGTACATACCCATAAGTGGGTGAAACAGTATGTAAACATTATTAAAGTGACCAGTGTTCAGTAACTCTAAGTACATAGGGCAGCAGTCTCTAAGGTGGGTGGTAGCCGGCTAGAACAGTGTCTAAGGTTCAGGACAGGGTACTGGGTGGAGGCCGGCTCGGGTGGCTGAGGTCCTTGATGATCTTCTTGGCCTGGAGGGCAGGCAGAGTGCCCCCAGGGATGCGTTGGGCTGACTGCACAACTCTCTGGAGAACCCTGCGGTTGCGGACGGTGCAATTGCCAGAGGTTGAAGAGGCGCTGTTGAGCCTTCTTCACCACAATGTCTGTGTGGCTGGACCATTTCAGGTTGTCAGTGATGTGCACGGTGAGGAACTTGAAGCTTTTCACCCTTGATGTGTTTCACCCTCGATGCGTCTATGTGGATGGGGCGTGCTCTCTCTGCTGTATCCTGAAGTCCCTGATCAGCTCCTTCATTTTGTTGATATTGGGTGAGAGGTTATTTTCCTGGCACTACTCCGCCAGGGCCCTCACCTCCTCCCTTTAGGCGGTTTCATTGTTGTTGGTAATCAGGCCTACCACTGTTGAGTCGTCTGCAAACTTGATGATTGAGCTGGAGACGTGCATTACCACGCAGTCATGGGTGAACAGGGAGTACAGGAGGGGACTGAGCACGCACCCCTGTAGGGCCCTCGTGTTGAGGATCAGCGTAGCGGAGGTGTTGTTGCCTACCCTCACCACCTGGGGGCGGCCCTTCAGGAAGTCCAGGACCTAATTGCACAGGGAAGGGTTCAGACACAGGGCCCCGAGCTTAGTGATGAGCTTGAAGGGTACTATAGTGTTGAAGGCTGAGCTGTAGTCGATGAACAGCATTCTTACATAGGTATTCCTCTTGTCCAGCTGGGCTATGGCAGTGTGCAGAGCGATGGCGATTGCGTCATCTGTGGATCTGTTGGGGCGGTATGCAAATTGTAGTGGGTCTAGGTTGTCGGGTAAGGTGGAGGTGATATGTTCCATAACTAGCCTCTCAAAGCACTTCATGATGACAGAAGTGAGTGATGGTCATTTAGTTCAGTTACCTTCGCTTTCTTGGGTACAGGAACAATTGTGGACATGAAGCAAGTGGGGACAACAGACTGGGATAGGGAGAGATTAAATATGTCCGTAAACACTCCAGCCAGCTGGTCTGCACATGCTCTGAGCACACCACTCTGCTCCAGTCTCTGGAGAAAACAGGAGAGCTCAGATACTGAGATACAGTCGCTGTATATAGCTGTAGATAATTGACTGATGCCCTTGTTGTAACACAGTAAATTTGTATACAACACTAATACAGCCCTGCCTGTGCCCTCACAACAGCCTCAATTCGTCGGGGCATGGACTCTACAAGGTGTTCCACAGGGATCTTGACTCGAATGCTTCCCACAGTTCTGTCATGTTGGCTGGATGTCCTTTGGGTGATGTACCATTCTTGATACACACAGGAAACTGTTGAGTGTGATAAACCCAGGAGCGCTGCAGTTCTTGACACAAACCTTTGTGCCTGGCACCTACTACCATACCCTGTTCACTTAAATATTTTGTCTTGCCCATTCACCAGGTCAGTCTATGTCATGTCGGCCGTGATTGGGAGTCCCATAGGGCGGCGCACAATTGGCCCAGCGTCGTCCGAGTTTGGTCGGTGTAGGCCGTCATTGTAAATAAGAATTTGTTCTTAACTGACTTGCCTAGTTAAATAAAGGTTACATTTATTTAATTTTATTTTTTAATGGAAAGAGCAGTTGTCCTTGATGTTTTCTACACTCTGTGTATATTAAACCCTTGCAGGAGTTAGCATTGGGGGCTCTGCAATGTAGCATGACTTGCAATTAACGCTAAACCCAGGAGAATGTTCGGTGCGCTCCTAGACAGACCAACCGGTAATGGGGTTCTCTTTCTGAAGGAGGAAGGGGGGTTTATGGCGTGCTAATTTATTGGCTGGGAGGGGGGACAGGCTTTTCTGAGCACCGAGCCAGGGGTCTCTACAGGAGCAATAAAGTGCTCTGATGGAGAGAATAGAGAGAAAGGAAAGAGAGAGGAGCTGTGTATGAAGAAAAAACACTGTCCTCGATGTCATAATCATTGAGTGAGAGAGCCACTGTCACACACACACACCCACACACACACACACACACACACACACACACACACACACACACACACACACACACACACACACACACACACACACACAGTGGCTATATTGTGTAATAATAGCGTAGCGCTATATCTGTGCTATTCTCACTGGGAGCCCATGGAGCTGGTGCACAGTATATGGGTGAGTGAATGAGGCTACTGGGCTTAATGTGGAGCTGAAGCTTAGCTGACTGCTGGCAACATCGTGTAGATCTAGGAGAGTACAGAGCAGCACTATAAAGTGCCACTTCCCAGTCATTACTCTAATAGGCGTTTATTAAAAACAGCAAGTGACCTGGAAAAATCTGATGATATTTTCTCAGCTGAAAGATTTTCATTTGGTAATTACTATGATACTATTAGCTGATATGGCATATAATATCCACAGGACCTCACAGTGAAGCAGTGGTTGGGTTCAACATAAACTACAGCCCAGAGCCTTCAATGTAACACTAGATAACAACACACTTTATTTTCTCATTAGGTCTATTTGCTTTCATGGCATGAAACGGACCTAAGCGGTGGGGTCAACGATCTGTTATTCGGTCCAGTTGGCACACGTTGTCACGTTCCCCAGACCAGACATTACCACACAGTAAACAAACCCACTTGCTTATATAATGATTCCATTAGCAATGTCAGGGTGAGCTACAGTCAGGGTCGTGTTCATTAGGAACAAAACACTTTAAAGCGTTTTGCAATGGACAATGAAAATGGGTATTTCTTATTGGACGAGTCCAGGTTGTCCCTCTGTTTTGTTACGTTTACTTCCTGTTTGGTGCCTATTGAACACGACTCAGGTGTAATTAGTATAGCAGGGGTCAGTATTACCTGTGACCTCCAGGGGCACGGTGTCCTGTTCGTCATTGATGCCCACCACCACCTCACAGCGGTACATGCCCGAGTCACTGGAGCGCAGACCGCTAAGCGCCAGGCTGGCATTGTAATGGTTGTCCTGGTAACCGGGCAGGGTGACACGCCCCTGGAATGCCTTCTTAACCTAAACCACAAAAAGACAGTACAGCTATGAACACACAATTAGACAGTACAGCTATGAACGCACAATTAGACAGTACAGCTATGAACACACAATTAGACAGTACAGCTATGAACACACAATTAGACAGTACAGCTATGAACACACAATTAGACAGTACAGCTATGAACACACAATTAGACAGTACAGCTATGAACACACAATTAGACAGTACAGCTATGAACACACAATTAGACAGTACAGCTATGAACACACAATTAGACAGTACAGCTATGAACACACAATTAGACAGTACAGCTATGAACACACAATTAGACAGTACAGCTATGAACACACAATTAGACAGTACAGCTATGAACACACAATTAGACAGTACAGCTATGAACACACAATTAGACAGTACAGCTATGAACACACATTTAAAGGGAAATTAAGCATACAAAGACAAAGATGGCAAAGAAAAAGAAAAAAGACATTCCACTAAATGTTTGCTGGTCCAATTATCACAGATGGCAGCAGAAAAACAGTGAGCGGAAATGTATTTAATCTTATTTTCATAGAAAGAAGAAAGAATTGTGCAGTACATACTGTATAGTTACAGACTCTGCTTCTAAATAAGTTGAAGCTAAGTACTGGATAGACGGCCAACACGCTCTCCATTTACGTAAAACCGACATTTTGTATTCTTCACATTTTGTCAATCTTTACCTTGACCACGTTGTACTTGGCCACCAGGATGGACTGTTCCCTCTGCCGACCGTCGTCGCCTCTCTGGCCCCACACCTTGGTCCACTTGATGCGGGGGGGCTCGTGGGTAGGGGTGGGGCGCAGGGTGAAGACACAGGGCAGCAGGACACTGTTGGCCAGCTGCTCCCTCACCCTCTGGTGGGTCACCTTCCTCATGTTCACCACTGGGTCTGACCAAACCAGGCCTGGAGAGAGGAGAGGACGAGGAAGGAGAGGAGGAGGAGGAGGAGGAGGAGGAGGAAGAGGAGGAAGAGAGGAGAGATACACAAGGAGGTCTACAGTGTCAGACAATTGTTTTCGAACAACGAATACGAAACACTGGAAATGGAGGCTAGGTCTACTACGGCATAATACAGCCACAATTTTTTAATCAACGCGTTATCAAGACCTGGATCAGCTGAGTCAGGTGTGTTGGCACTGGGCTGGAAGGGGATCACTAATATAAAAAACTATCGCATGCTATTTTCTTTGGCATGGAGAAAGTTTGGGATTGATTCCTGTGTATCTATTGGGGGATGTGAAGGATTCATCCTGTAGCTCTTGTTCAATAAGTCCTGCATTTGTAAAGTATAACACAAGAGGATGGTGTCTATCCTATGTGATTGATTATTGATCCTTGATTCTTCAGACAAAGACATGTTCAAACAGAGTGCTACAGAAATGTGTCTTTTCAAAAGTCATAAATCAAACTGTATGAAGTTTGATCTGTTCTAACCTCATAGCCCATCTCCATGATTGATTATTGGACCGTTTTCATCATAACAAATGAGGGTTGTCATAAAAATACAGCAGGTGTCTCCATGAGAGCTACTTTTAGAAAATGAAATATGTTGCGAGCTACTATTTTTTTTTTAATATACTGTAGCTTTCAAATAAGCACATTCTTCTCTTATCCTCTAGCCTGCAACTCTTTTGCTGGTTCTTAGGTACAAGATGTGTTTTCTGTCAATATAAGTGGTAAAATAATGGCTAATAAACAACTCTATTTTCCTGAATTCAGTTTTCTCTGTTTTGTTTTTCCAGTTTTATTTCTTCCTGTTTTTTACTCTCAATATTACAATTATGCACAGAGAAACAATGAATATTAATGTTCTGAGTCCATGTCAATGCTTAAATCACACCGGAATAAAAACAATTCTGCTTTAATTGCGCATCTAGCAAGAGAGGAATGGGTCAGTCTAGCGATGTTTCTGCTGTTAGTTCTACTTCGAAAAACAGTCGCCGCCCAAATGATCATGATATAGCTTGGTCAGGTAAGCCTACTTTGCATTTAATTGAGATGTTTAAGGGCGGAAGTCTTAGTGTCGCTAACTGGCTACATATAGAGTGACGTGTGCACAAACGTGTGCACAAAGACAGACGGGCAGGCAATATTGCTGGAATTAATTGGAAGATACTGTGTTACGTTTGTCTATTTAAGCCAACAGTAGTTAACCAGGGGTGGGATAATGTCAATGTGGCTTTGATTGGATAGTATAGCCAGGAGCTTTATGTCTGTGACAGTTTGCGATGGAACACGTCCCAAAAAATCCATGTACTTTCAGAATTGATTGGCAAGCTAATCATAGGTGGGCGATAAGCTACTTGTAGCTTGCGATCTACCCGTTGGAGACCCGTGCTCTACAGTCACCTAGGATAGAGATATAGACTGTATCTCTACCCGTTGGAGACCCCTGCTCTACAGTCACCTAGGATAGAGATATAGACTGTATCTCTACCCGTTGGAGACCCCTGCTCTACAGTCACCTAGGATAGAGATATAGACTGTATCTCTACCCGTTCATACAGCTCACCTTATTATAAATGAGGTTAACATTGGAAGCTATTGGTATTTTCTCTCTCCTTCACCCCTCCCTCCCCCCCCCCCCCTCCCTCCCTCCCTCCCTCCCTCCCTCTATCCCCTGCTCCTCCTGAGACCATTCCCAGCCCAGAGTCATTAGGTTATGTGGGAGTGTGTTGGGATGTGGAGGTATCGACAACATCAGCCGCCAGCGCCTGGGAAGGCCAGCAGGGAATACAGGCATACACACGGCCTCTCCCAGACTTAAAAGTCCCTCATTATAAAAACGTTCAATCTGTAAGTCACTCACTGTGGGGCCTCTCTTGTAAGAGCATTAATTAATAAGAGCATTGAGATCTGTCAGAAAGGCTGTATCGTTTGAGTGGAACCAGGGGAGAAATGCATACACTAAAACCCTCTTCTTTCATTCTCGATTACCCAGGCAGCAGCGGGGGAACATAGACTGCTAGTGTCACACTGTTATGAATGAGAGAGGGAAGGAAGGAATGAAAAAGAGAGAGAGAAAGAACTGAAGGCAATGGTTGATGGTAGGAAGTAGGGGGAAATGAGGGTATTGATTTATTTTCATTACGATCCGTTTCCTCTACACCTGCAGTGTGTCTAGCCGTTCCTATTTCATCTGATTAGACTTCATGTAAAGTGCGGCGGAGCAGGGTTGTGGCATCGCCGCTGGTGGAATGTGTCTCTCCTGGCTGTCTCCACAGTAATTAAGTAGCTGATTGGAAGAGCGATACTTCCCGAGATCATCACAGACACGCCATTGTGCTTTTCTCTCTCCCTTCCCTTCTCTTTCCTTTCTCGTTCCCTTCTTCATACGACTACCAGGCCACAAAAGCATTTTATTTTTGCCTCTGTTCATTTATTATTTTCTTCTGACACAATCTATTTTTCTTCCGTTTTCCTTTTTGAAACCTGGCTTGATGTTTTCGCTCGGCTTCAGCTAGAAATTTCATTACATTCAGCTTGTGAAGGAAATTCAATTTGGCCTCTGTAGCCAAATTTTCGATTCTCATTGAATTATTCCCAATGCCAGATGGATAAGAATGGTGTGTGTATGTGTGTACCCAACGGTTACCCTTGGCCTGGCATTCAGCCCCAACCCCTGCTTGAGAACATCTCATCTCTCATTCATTATTCATGGAACACTGAATACACATATGCTACTCACACATACACATACACAAGCGCGCTTTTGTGGGAATATATCATTTTCTGGCTGATTTGTGTTTATTGTGTCTTTGAGCACGCCAGAGCACACGAATAGCAGATGAGACGTGTGAATAGCTGTCACTGCCCATTTCGACATGCTTTATATGCTTTACCCGTGGCTTCCTAAGAGGCTGACTGCCACCTGGCGAAGAGCTTAACATCAACACACAGAGGGCTCCTCTCCATCTGTCTGTGTGTGATATGCTCAACACTCCAAGATGCCCACGGTGCTGTGTTTGACTCCCTCACCTAGCTGATCTACTCTAAATCGTGTCGCTGGCGCGGCATCCGACGGCATGACAGGTGATTCATGTTTAAAAAGGCCTTTTTCTTTCCGCACACTCAAGTGAGTGTATCTGTGAGTGTATCTGTATCATGTATCTGTCTTTTGTGTATTTCGTTCTGGCATTTTGTACCTGCACTGTGTTTTTCGTTGCTGCTTGACAAAGTAATTTCCCCTCGGAGATCAATAAAGTGCCTATCTATCTATCTATCTATCTATCTATCTATCTATCTATCTATCTATCTATCTATCTATCTATCTATCTATCTATCTATCTATCTATCTATCTATCTATCTATCTATCTATCTATCTATCTATCTATCTATCTATCTATCTATCTATCTATCTATCTGATGCTCCAACTGCCTAAAGAGCTGTGACCTGTGAGGAAAACATGGCCGCCTATTTTTAAAGAGGGGCGTTTATTGGGGCTAGGAAATATCAACACGAGCTCAAGATGGCTGAGTGCTGCAGAAGGGGCTTTATGAGACAGATTTGATTACCGGTATGTTACTAAGTCAACAAGGTTACAAGAAATTTCCAGAGATTGATCATATCAGTAGTGTCATACGGGGCATTCTCGGTTCCAGAGACAGAATGTTCCGGTAGGTAAAGTTTCTCAGTGTGACATATGAGACTGTCCTCTGAGTACAGAATGTAATGTGCTTCAGTGTCTCAGGGAAAATGGTGGCACATCTGAACTTGGTACACTTGGTAGCAGCAGCTGAATTTCCTCTTTCCTCAGAGGGGGGAAACACAGTAAAAAGATGAAGAGGACCATTTGGGGCTGGCACTCTGCTCAGAGCATGATGGTGAGGATGGCAAAGGGAGGAAGGAAAGAAAGGAGGAAGAGAGAAGCAACAGTGTGATTTATAGAAGGGAAATGGAGTACAATCATTGAAAATCACTCTTATGCATGTGCACGCACACACTCATTTTCTCTATATACAGTTGAAGTCGGAAGTTTAAATACACTTAGGTAGAAGCCATTAAAATTCATTTTTCAACCACTCCACATATTTCATGTTAACAAACTATAGTTTTGGCAAGTTGGTTAGGACATCTACTTTGTGCATGACACAAGTCGTTCTTCCAACAATTGTTTACAGACAGATTATTTCACTTATAATTCACTATATCATAATTCTAGTGGGTCAGACGTTTACATACACTAAGATGACTGTGCCTTTAAACAGCTTGGAAAATTCCAGAAAATGATGTCATGGCTTTAGAAGCTTCTGATAGGCTAATTGAGGTGTACCTGTGGATATATTTCAAGGCCTACCTTCAAACTCAGTGCCTCTTTGCTCGACATCATGGGTAAATCAAAAGAAATCAGCCAAGACCTCTGATTTTTTTTTTAGACCTCCACAAGTCTGGTTCGCAAGTATAAACACCATGGGACCACACAGACGTCATACCGCTCAAGAAGGAGACGCGTTCTGTCTCCTAGAGATGAACTTACTTTGGTGCGAAAAGTGCAAATCAATCCCAGAACAACAGCAAAGGACCTTGTGAAGATGCTGGAGGAAACGGGTACAAAAGTATTTATATCCACAGTAAAACGAGTCCTATATCGACATAACCTGAAAGGCCGCTCAGCAAGGAAGAAGCCACTGCTCCAAAACCACCATAAAAAAGCCAGACTACGGTTTGCAACTGCACATGGGGACAAAGATCGTACTTTTTGGAGAAATGTCTTCTGGTCTGATGAAACAAAAATAAAACATCGTTATGTTTGGAGGAAAAAGGGGGAGGCTTGTAAGCCGAAGAACACCATCCCAACTGTGAAGCAAGGGGGTAGCAGCATCATGTTGTGGGGGTGCTTTGCTGCAGGAGGAACTGGTGCACTTCACAAAATAGATGGCATCATGAGGAAGGAAAATTATGTGGATATATTGAATCAACATCTCAAGACATCAGTCAGGAAGTTAAAGCTTGGTCGCAAATGGGTCTTCCAAATGGACAATGACCCCAAGCATACTTCCAAAGTTGTGGCAAAATGGCTTAAGGACAACAAAGTCAAGGTATTGGAGTGGTCATCACAAAGCCCTGACCTCAATCCTATAGAAAATGTGTGGGCAGAACTGAAAAAGCATGTGCGAGCAAGGAGGCCTACAAACCTGAATCAGTTACACCAGTTTTGGGCCAAAATTCACCCAATTTATCGTGGGAAGCTTGTGGAAGGCTACCAGAAACGTTTAACCCAAGTTAAACAATTTAAAGGCAATGCTACCAAATACTAATTGAGTGTGATGATAGAAATAAAAGCTGAAATAAATCATTCTCTCTACTATTATTCTGACATTTCACATTCTTAAAATAAAGTGGTGATCCTAACTTACCTAAGACAGGGAAATGTTACTATTAAAGTCAGGATTCAATGTCAGGAATTGTGAAAAACTGAGTTTAAATGTATTTGGCTAAGGTGTATGTAAACTTCCGACTTCAACTGTATAAAGTGTCTCTACTCTGGCAGCATGAGGCAGAGATGAGAGAATGTTGGTTCTCTCAGGCTCAGTGGAGTGAGTCAGCAGGCCTGAGGGGACAAACACACCCTTTCCTCTACCTCCCACGGGGATGTGGCACTCATTCCTGCGCACACGCACACACACACACACACACACACACACACACACACACACACACACACACACACACAGTCCCCAAGGACTATCACGCTGCAATTTCTGGGTCACCTCGCCTGTAGCTGGGGAAAATGTAATACAGACAAATTTATGCTTAAGTTGAGAAGCACTGATAATGCTTCATTTGTATAATCATGAGGCATGGCAGTGTTTGCCAAACCCTGTTCCACTTTCCACTTGGCCAATCAGCACTTTGGTGATCCACATTACCATTGTGTTGCCCATGTTCCCACAGCACCCAAACCAATGTGCAGTGAATTAAGTCAAGTTGTAACCACTGTTCTCCTTCTGTCAACCTTGTTTTGTACAAATGTGTTTCTTTGTTTCTCTTCCCTTTCCCAGATGTTATTTAGTTTTCTACCCCGACCACAACAATTTGTGACACGAAATCAATTGCAGATACACTTCTTAAAATTCCAAATTACTGCTTAAAGCGGTGGTCTGCGATAAAAAATGACTCTATTCCCACATGGTTAAATAATGAATGTAAGCGCTGTGGCCACATCGCTGTAGATATACCAAATCTGCATTTAGATGGAACAAGCAGAACCCCTTTGAGACCCTCCTTTGTTTGGAAATCTGCCTGTTTTTCATTGGACTTTTTTCATCTAAATGAGGCCCAATCAGAGTGCCTAACCTGCGAAGGAGAGGAGCGAGGGAAGAGGTGAGGCAAAAGAGGACCGAGCGAAGAGAGAGCAAGAGCGAACGAGAAAAAAGAGACAAGGAGAGGGGAACGTCTTTCGGTCTCTCTTCTTGTACTGAATCACACAACAGGACTTTCTGTTCTATGTGATTGTCACCTTGGTCACATTTGTCATCTTAATTTTTTGGAGCGGCAGGAAATGATCAACTGCAAGCAGAAAGAAGCCTTTATCTGCCTCGAGCAGAGAGAGGCTGTTAATGCGTTCTTCCACAGTCATATATGCACAATGGCAGACATCTCTCTTTCTCTCCTTCTCCGCCCGTTTGTACCTGTAATGGGCTTTTCAATGATAAAGACCCCATTGTCTTCTATTAGACCAGCCACCTAGCTCTGAGCTGATCAAGTGCATAATTGGCATTGACTAGCGATGTGTCCGGAAAATGTGCTGAGTTCTCTCTCTCTCTCTCTCTCTCTCTCTCTCTCTCTCTCTCTCTCTCTCTCTCTCTCTCTCTCTCTCTCTCTCTCTCTCTCTCTCTCTCTCTCTCTCTCTCTCTCTCTCTCTCTCTCTCTCATCGAGATCACAGGAATATTTTGCTCAAGAGCAGTTTGTCAGGATGAAAGCGATGCTACAGTTATACTAGGGGTAACTGGAGGGGGAGTATGAGGGCGTGCGCTCTGGCTAAAAAGAACTGTCACCCTTTGTATTCTTTCGAACATGGATTAAATTAAGTATATTACCTTTGCATCTCGGCTTGGTTTAAGTACGACTACCTTTTAAATTCTCTAATGTTGCTTACCATGAACTTTTGTGTGATAGAGGCTCCCACTGTTAATCCGTTTTATTTGAAGGCTGTTTCTTTTTTATATAAACACCTGGATCTATCTACAATACATACAGGGACAAGCACTTGAACAAGGACACTTACATCCAATCCTCATCATGCACTTCTAAGGAAAGAGAAAACAATAGGCAGACAACACAGTTGGAGAGAGGAGAGAGAGACAGAGGGAGAGAGAGAAGGAAACAGGCAGAGATATACAGAGAAGCTGTTATCTTGCAGATGCTAACTCCCCCAAACGAGCCCTAATGAACCCTAATGAACCTTGGCAGCAGACACCACAAGCTGAGACATGACCTGCTCCCCTTATAGTAGCTGACACAGAGCTCTGTGTAGGTGTTACTGTGGTGTGAGGTAGGTCTGTAGGTTTGTAATCTAAATGGAATAAGGGGGAGGGGCTTTTTGACAGAAAACCACAGCCTCTCAACCCCCTCCGCTCCACTCCTTCATCCATCCCACTCCTCCGGCCTGCTACCTCTCCTGCAGTCAGAGTTGCCCGTCTGACAGTAGATTAAACTAGTGTGTGTGTGTGTGTGTGTGTGTGTTGTAGCGAGTGCACAGCGGGCCTCCCACAGACTTGGAATGACATCCACAAGCAGGCACTCTCTCGCATAAAATCTTCTCCCCGGGACCCCTTCTCCACCTCCTTCCTCTTCTCCTCTAGCTAGGAATAATAACCATGCCCGGGGATAGGGGTCTGCGTCTGAGCCCTGTCCCAGCCCTGTCCCATCCCGCCACACGTCAGTTTAGTGCCACTCGGAGGCTGCTGGCGTGACTAATGCCCGCGCCCTGTGTGGCGTAATGATACATTTATCTGAAATGGCACAGGGCCCAGTTCCCACCGTCCCCATATCTGACACGTCAAACAAACACATTCACCAGAGGAGCTTTTCATGCCAGCCACCCATCTGTGCCCACTGCCCCCTACCTCCCTCTGTCTCCCTCCATCATCCATTTCCATATTCAACCGCTCGAAAAGGAGAAAGTTAGAAAAGGGGGTGGGGCAGAGGGAGGGGACGTCTTCAAAAACACCCTCTCCACAGTAGGGGGTTAGAATGCATCTTGTTGTACGACAGACATAGAGGCTCATGCGTGTCAGTAAGAAATTGGGCATATGACCCGAGGGAGGTACTTTATTGTGCTTATGCTATGTGTGACTGCTGAGCTTCTTGGGATACATAACATGCAGGCTATTACAACTACAATAACTGCCATTACACCTATGCACGCACATACACACACAAACACTCAATCTGCTCCAGTCACGTCTCTCGTGCTGAGGGAGTAGCTTGCTGAGTCACAGGCCCACAAGCCTTGGTGTTCCTCAGGCCTCACAATGCTCTGCTGTTTATCTTGACATAAGGCAGAACAATGCGTGCAGATGGCAGCAGACGGAGCACAGGGGGCATAGAAGGAGCACAGAGGGGCTTTGGTCTGGGTTCCCTCCTGGTAGGACTGTCCTAACAGGAGACCCTTCCAGAGCCTGAACCCTGGGTAATGCATGGGTGTGTGTGTGTGCGTGTATATGCTCTTTTGTGTGTGTGTGTGTGTGTACATATGTATGTGTGTGTGTGTACAAATTGTTTTACCACTGTCCTGGGTCTCTCGTGTAGGGGCTGTGAGTGTGTGTACACGGCTACTCCAGCCCCTGCAGACCCCCACACTGGCCAGATAAGACTCTCTGAGTAGGACTGGACCAGGATCAGCTGTTGTCTGCAGGGATAGACTACTGTTATGATCTCATACTTGCCAAAGTGTTCTCAAGGAAAATGAGAGAGAAACACGCACTGACACATAGTCAGAGGGTAAAAAAGACCTTACCCAGGCATCTTCCAAACGATTGCCTGACTTAAGAGTGATGATGCTTGAGTACTAAATTGTCCTGCCAAATGACTGCTCTTGCTGTAATGTGCAGGGACAGCTCTGACACACTGACACACAGCATAGCACTCAGGAATTCACATCCAGTCTCAGAGCAAAACGTATTATATTTTACTAACCTCGATGCCATGTTGTATTGGTCACATGTGCCGAATACAACAGGGGTAGACTTTACCTTGAAATGCTAACTTACGAGCCCATTCCCAACAATGCAGAGTTAAAAAGTAAGACAAATATTTGCAAAAAAAAATAGGAAATAGTAACACAAGAAAAACCATAACGAGGCTATATACAAGGAGTACCAGTACAGGTGTACGAGGTAGTTGAGGTAATACAGTATGTACATGTGGGTAGGGGTAAAAGGAAATCAGGATATATAATAAACAGAGTAGCAGCAGCGTGTGTGTGTGTGTGTGTGTGTGTGTGTGTGTGTGTGTGTGTGTGTGTGTGTGTGTGTGTGTGTGTGTGTGTGTGTGTGTGTGTGTGTGTGTGTGTGTGTGTGTGTGTAGTGTGTGTGTGTGTGTGTGTGTGTGTGTGTGTGTGTGTGTGTGTGTGTGTGTGTGTGTGTGTGTGTGTGTGTGTGTGTGTGTGTGTGTGTGTGAGCGTATGTAGTGTGTGTGTGTGTGTGTGTGTGTGTGTGTGTGTGTGTGTGTGTGTGTGTGTGTATGTATGTGTTGGAGAGTCAGTGTAGTATGTGTGAGTGTGTGGGTAGAGTCTAGTGAGTGTGCATAGAGCCAGTGCAAGAAAGTCAGTGCAAAAAAAGAAAGATGCAAAAATAATAATGAAGGGGGTCAATGTAAATAGTCCAGGTAGCCATTTGATTAACTGTTCAGCAATCTTATGGCATGAAGAAGTTGTCCAGGAGCCTTTTGGTCCCAGACTTGGCTCTCCAGTAACGCTTGCCGTGCGGTATCAAAGAGAACAGTCTATGACTTGGGTGGCTGGAGTCTTTGACCATTTTTAGGACCTTCCTGACACTGCCTGGTACAGGACCTGGATGGAATGGAGCTCGGCTCAAAGATGTACTGGGCATTACACTCTACCCTCTGTAGCTCCTTGCTGTCGGATGCCGAGCAGTTTCCATACAAAACGGTGATGCAACCAGTCAAGAGGCTCTCAACGGTACAGCTATTGAACCTTTTGAGGATCCGAGGGCCCATGCCAAATCTTTTCAGCCTCCTGAGGGAGAAGTGTTGTCGTGCCCTCTTCACAACTGTGTTAGTGTGTTTAGACCATGATAGGTCCTTAGTGATGTGGACACCACTCCACTAGAGCCCCGTCAATGTGAATGTGGGCGTGTTCGGCCGTCCGTTTCCTGTAGTCCACTATAAGCTAATTTGTCTTGCCCACGTTGAGGGATAGGTTGTTGTCCTGGCACCACACTGCCAGGTCTCTGACCTCCTCCCTAAAGACTGTCTCATCGTCGTCAGTGATTAGACTTCCATCATCATGTCGTTCTTCAAATTTAAGTGCGCGACCACGCAGTCGTGGGTGAACAGGGAGTACAGGAGGTGACTGAGCACGGACCCCTGAAAGGCCCCCTTGTTGTGCGCCGGCGTGGCGGATGTGTTGTTGCCGACCCTCACCACCTGGGGGTGGCCCGTCAGGAAGTCCAGGATACAGTTGCAGAGGGAGGTGTTCAGTCCCAGAATCCTTAGCTTAGTGATGAGCTTGCAGGGCAATATGGTGTTGAACGCTAAGTTGGGTCCAGGGTTTCTGGGATGATTGCATTTATGTGAACCATGACCAGCCTTTCAAAGCTACAGATGTGAGTGCTACTGGGCTGTAGACATTTAGACCGGTTACCTTGGTGTTATTGAACACAGGGACGATGGTGGATTGCTTGAAACATGTAGGTATTACAGACTGGGTCAGGGAGAGGTTGAAAATATCAGTGAAGACACTTGCCAGGTGGTCAGCGCATGCTCAGAGTACGTATCCTAGTCATCCGTTTGTAACCTTTCTCACATGATCATAGAGCGTGATCATACAGTCCCCCGTAACAGCTGGTGACTTGAAGCAAGCATAGAAGGCATTTAGCTCATCTGGTAGGCTCATGTCACTTGGCAGCTCTCAGCTGGATTGCCCTTTGCAATCCGTAATAGTTTGCAAGCCCTGCCACATCGGACAGGCGTCAAAGCCAGTGTAGTAGGATTCGATCTTAGTCCTGTATTGACGCTTTGCCTGTTTGATGGTTTGTCGGAGTGCGTAGTGGAATTTCTTACAAGCATCCAGATTAGTGTCCCGCTCCTTGAAAGTGGCAGCTCTAGCCTTTATCTCAGTGCGGATGTTGACTCTCTCCTTGGTGAGGATCAAAGGTGCCAGATCAGCTTGACAAATGTCTGACAGATGGGAGAATGCCATGAGTGTGCAAAGCTGTCATCAAGTCAAAGGGTGTCTATTTGAAGAATCTCAAATATAAAATATATTTTATATTTATATTTTAACATATGTGTTATGGTCATAGTTTTGATGTCTTCACTTTTATTCTACAATGTAAAAAATAGTGCAAATAAAGAAAAACCCTTGAATTAGTAATATTCCAAACTTTTGTATATCTATATATCTTCTAAGAGTTTAGTTTAGGAGATGGTAACTCGTTAAACAACTTCTTCCATGGTGCCCCAAATTCCTAATGAGTTAATTGTTACATTATTATTTTAATTGAGTAACAATTAAACATAGTTAAATAACAGTCTTCACATTAACAAAAGTCACTTTACAACATACAGTATAGTATCCTTCGTCTTGATCGCATTTGACACGTATAGTATAATATATTACGCTTTTCTGCTTTAGGATGATATGATACGTTAGGTTAGGGGTTAAGGTTAGGGTTAAGATTAGGGTTAAGGTTAGGAGTTAGGTTAAAGGGTTAAGGTTAGGGTTAGGGTTAGCTAACATGGTAAGTAGTTGCAAAGTAGATGAAAAGTAGTAAGTAGTTGCTAATTATCTAAAATTCTAAAGTTGTCTATGATGAGATTTGAACACACAACCTTTGGGTTGGTAGACGTTCGCGTTATATGCTCGGCCAACCACGCTCCTTTCGTTTTTGCCTTAAGTAAACTACTGTCCACACACATTTGAGTGTCCCTGATTTAGTAAAATATTATAAGTTTTCAAATATTAAAATATAATAATATCTGCACCAGACTTTAAATTGTATTTACAGGTACTAGCATTTCTCCTCCTAAATTGGTTTAGACATGATTAATTTGTCCCCTGCCTGAATATAGAGAGAAATATGGTGTCTCCTAATACCCTGGAAGAGGTGGTCTTCACTAATATACCCCTTAAACAACGTAAACTACGCTTTGGTCCTATTATTGCGCACACAATTTCTATTTTGCATAACATTTTAAAACTGTAACTGGGAATCAAAATGGCCCATATTCCAATATTTCACAATGATGGCTTGCGATCTGGACGGCGGCCTTTTGCATCCTCCTAATGGTCCAAATGTGGAATCCGTACCTTTACAGATATCATGGATATTAAGGGTTTTAGAACATTTGAAAGATACATACACATTACCAGGCAATTCCTTTTTTCTATATGTGACTCGTTTCAGGAAACTAGGCGTATGTCGTGCGTCACTACTTCACAGGAGAGCCATTTGAACGTAAACTTTATTTACGTCCATTTTTGGGCCGAAATGCCTTCTGGAACATGTGAACATTCATGTTCCTTAATAACAAACTTGTATGCCATCTGTTAATACGAATACAATTGATAAAGCATTTATTTGGGCCACAATTTCTGAGGCTGGTAATTAACTTATCTTCAGCAGCAGAGGTAACTCTGGGTCTTCCTTTTCTGTGGCGGTCCTCATGAGAGCCAGTTTCATCATAATGCTTGATGCTTTTTGTGACTGCACTTGAAGAAACTTTCAAAGTTCTTGACATTCTCCGGATTGACTGATCTTCATGTCTTAAAGTAATGATGGACTGTTGTTTCTCTTTGTTTATTTGAGCATAATATGGCCTTGGTCTTTTACCAAATAGGGATATCTGTATACCACCCCTACCTTGTCACAAAAGATTGGGTCAAACGCATTAAGAAGGAAAGAAACTCCACAAATTAACTTTTAACAAGGCACACCTGTTAATTGAAATGCATTCCAGGTGACTACCTCATGAAGCTGGTTAAGAGAACGCCAAGAGTTTGCAAAGCTGTCATCAAGGCAATCAAGGGCTACTTTGAAGAATCTCAAATATTAAATATATTTTGATTTGTTTAACACGTTTTTGGTTACTACATGATTCCCTATGTGTTATTTCTTTGTTTTGATGTGTTCACTATTATTCGACAATGTAGAAAATAGTAAAAATAAAGAAAAACCCTGGAATGAGTAGGTGTGTCAAACTTTTGACTTATACGGTAGCCTAGTGGTTAGAGTGTTAGGCCCGTAACTGGAAGGTTGCAGGATTGAATCCCCGAGCTGACAAGGTAAAAATCTGTCGTTCTGCCCCTGAACAAGGCAGTTAACCCACTGTTCCTAGGCCGTCATTGTAAATAAGAATTTGTTCTTAACTGACTTGCCTAATAAAATAAAAAAATAAATATAATACATTTTGTTCTGAGACCAGGTTGGAATTCACTGAGGATCAGGATACATTAGATATCTGCCTAAGACATACTATAGGGCTCATTGTACGGTATGTGGATACAATATTGAGACACAGGACTGTGTCTATATCTTCATTTTCTCACCAGGGGAATATTCACTAGGAACCAAATGGAAGGAAATGGACGAAATGAGGAGGGACCAATCTGAACTTGTACAATAAAAGACTCTGATTTTCGTTGCCAAGAAACGTTTTCTGTTGCAAACCATTTTGCTACGGTGTACACTAATGAAAACACCCATATGTTTGAGCGGTATTAAGTTGTCAAAATCTAGCTGAGTTTGTTGTTTTAAGAATCAAAGTGGATATTAACAAGTCATATGAATATTTAACAAGTGATGCTGTAAAGAAAAACTCAAAACAAAACTCTGCATGGGAGATTAGCGAATGTTCCTGTTTTTCCAGAGACTGGGACTCAAGAGTTGAACACTGCAGAATAAATGGAGCTGGAAGATTTGTTGTCTTCCCCTGCCCTAAATGTCTCATCATTTGCCTCCACTAAAAGTCCAGCTCCAGTATTTATAGTGAGATAAAATGACTGGAATCAACCCCCTCATCCCTAAGCTGTGAGGGCTTGCCAACAGTCCCAGCCCTATAGGGATGACGGAATTGTGTTTGTGTTTGTGTTTGTGTGTGTGTGTGTGTGTGTGTGTGTGTGTGTGTGTGTGTGTGTGTGTGTGTGTGTGTGTGTGTGTGTGTGTGTGTGTGTGTGTGTGTGTGTGTGTGTGTGTGTGTGTGTGTGTGTGTGTGTGTGTGTGTGTGTGTGTTTAAGCCATCCTCCATAATCTGCAACCCTCCAAAGGGCAGTGCTACCGTTTTGATCAGAAGAACCCTTTTTGGAAGACAAGGGTTCTTTGTAAGGCAAAGGGTTCTACCTAGAACATTTAACATCCTAAGAACAGTTTTTGGAAGATGAATTACCATATATAATATTTCCCAGCATGCTCTATTGCAGGGAGTGTTTTACTGTAATATCTGTATATTGATTGGTTGATACATTTAATGCGACACAAAGATAAATAACATACCGTTTTCTAAACTAATCCAATCTGTTAGTAATTGGATAGCGTGTTGCTAATGTTGTATCTTGCGGGACCAAAGGTCTAAAAAGATGGCCATGTAAACCAGTGATGGGCTGTACAGGTGTAGTTCCAAGGAGAGGAGAACTTACCACAGCCCAGAGAGAGCAGGAGGGCCATCAGCAGAGCCTGCAGTCCATAGACAGGAACCACCGCACCCAGCATCCTGGACCTGAGAGAGACAGAGAGAGAGAGAGATGACATCGTTATAATTATATGAGATGAGAGTAGAGATGTAGGTTAAAGCTACCCTGCCCTATATAAAACACTCACAAAATTTGACTTTGCTATTCACAAGAAGCATTGCCTGATGTGAACCATGCCTCGAACAGAAGAGATCTCAGAATACCTTGAATTGTTGACTTGCATAAAGCTGGAAAGGGTTACTAAATTATCTCTAAAAGCCATGATGTTCATCAGTCCACGGTAAGACTAAATGTCTTTAAATGGAGAAAGTTCAGCACTGTAGCTACTCTTCCTAGGAGTGGCCATCCTGCAAAGATGACTGCAAGAGGACAGCGCAGAACGCTCAATGAGGTTAAGAAGAATCGTAGAGTGTCAGCTAAAGAAATCTCTGAAACATGCTAACACCTCTGTTGACGAGTCTACGATACGTAAAACACTAAACAAGAATGTTGTTCATGGGAGGACACCATGGAAGAAGCCACTGCTGTCCAAAAAAAAAACACTGCTGCACAACTGAAGTTCGCAAAAGAGCACCTAGATGTTCCACAGCACTACTGGCAAAATATTCTGTGGACAGATTAAACTAAAGATGAGTTGTTTGGAAGGAACACACAACACTGTGTCGAGAAAAAAAGGCACAGCACACCAACATCAACCTCATCCCAACTGTAAAGTATGGTGGAGGAAGCATCATGGTTTGGAGCTGCTTTGCTGCCTCAGGGCCTGGGTAGCTTGCCATCATCAACAGAAAAATGAATTCCCATGTTTATCAAGACATTTTGCAGTAGAATGTAAGGCTATCTGTCTGCCACTTGAAGCTGAACAGAAGTTGGGTGATGCAACAGAACAAGACCCAAAACACAGAAGTAAATCAACAACAGAATGGCTTCAACAGAAGAAAATACACCTTCTGGAGCGGCCCAGTCAGAGTCCTGACCACAACCCGATTGAGATGCCATGGCAAGACCTCAAGAGATCGGTTCACACCAGACATCCCAAGAATATTGCTGAACTGAAACAGTTTTGTAAAGAGGAATGGTCCAAAATTCCTCCTGACCGTTATGCAGGTCTGATCTGCAACTACATAAAACGTTTGGTTGTTGCTGCCAAAGGAGTTAATAAATCCAAGTGTTCACATACTTTTTCCACCCTGCATTGTGAATGTTTACAGGGTGTGTTCAATAAAGACATGAAAATGTATAATTGTTTGTGTGTTATTAGTTTAAACAGACTGTGTTTGTCTATTGTTGCGACTAAGATAAAGATCAGACCAAATTTACGCAGAAATCCAGGTAATTCCATACTTTTTCTTGCCACTGTATAATCACTCAAGTTGCTGATATGTTTGCATGTACACTCCCTATCTCATTCCTTAACGTTCCAGGAGGAGACAGGTGAGAGGAGACAGGAGGAGACAGGTGAGAGGAGACAGGAGGAGACAGGTGAGAGGAGACAGGAGGAGACAGGTGAGAGGTGGACAGGAGGCATAGCCATTAAAGTCCCATCACAGACACACCTTTCTAGTGACAAATCAGACAGGAGTAATTTCTGTGGTTTGAAATCACCTGCTGGCCCTTCATCAGGGGAAGGCACTGATAATGTAGCTGACTTTACAATCTCCCTACAATCAAAGACTGATTCCTACCTAGAACAGCCCAGTCCGTAGGTCTACAATACAGTCCGATTGACAATCAGGTGGATAAGATATATGTATTGTAGAATGTGTTATTATTTGGCAACCCATCAGCTTCCTCTGATTCATATACCAAAAGAAAATATGTTTGCACTGTTCTCCATCAAAACAGCTGAGCAGCACAACACAACAAGCAAATACAACATGATTGAAGCCTACAGTATGTTCCCATGGCAATTGTTACACATGGCATGTTTGACATTTTCACTAAGCACACACAAAAATCAAAGTTGCAGGAATTATTGGATCTAGAGAGGGTGGAGGCAGCTGGTATGTTTACCTAGTGTTTATATTCGTTTATTGGAAAATGCACCTTTTCTGTGTCATTGAGAAGGTGAAAAACAGCCTCACGGGTTGACACCTTGCATTTGGAAATATAATGCTACAGAACGCGTTTTCCTTACCACGTTAGAGGAGTTATTATCTTTCAATAATGGTTTTTCTTTCAATCATTTTCCTATAAGAAAACAAACAAATGTTTGTCCACATTTCTGAATTGAGGCTTATGTCAAATGTAAGTGATATGCTTATTATTTTTCATTTTATAAAAAGTACAGACTCAGAGCTTCAAAATGGTATAGCGAAAGTTATGCTGGGAAAGTTTATAAACATGTTATCCCACTTAAAAGACAAGTAGGAGGAAATTCCCTTTGAAAGATTTTCACACTTCCTAGAGAGCTCTTCTTTGTTTACGCCCATTGAGTATCGTTTACACAATCTTAAGCCGTAGCCCCACCCCACCCACACATGTAAACGCATGTGAGTCAGCATGGCATTGTCCTCCAGAAAGTAGATCTCTACATAAACCCAGCTAAACTCACGGAAGCAATGTTTTTGAGAGCTCTAGCAACACTTTTGCAGTTGTCGAAAGCTGTATATAAATCTATATACTGACCAGGGAGGAGCCCATTCAGTTATTGACAGACCAATCAGGACTCATCTCTCAGCATGTCCAAACACTCCATTATCTCAGCCAATCATGACTACCCACAAAAGATTGTGTCTTTCTCCCTGTATAGCTCAGTACTTTCTCCTTGGCTCAACTAGGCTGATAATAACAAATCTGTATTCATGTTTACGGATCCCATACAAGTTTGTAATTAGCCACATGAAAGTTCACATGTTCAAGGAATTTCTGCAACAACAACAAAAAAATAGCAATTGGCCCTACTGTGAAGTAGGAACCAGCTTAAAACGCCTCAGATCCTGTAAACAGTCACATTTCTTAATGAAGAAAAGTGAGGTCCTATTCTCAATCTTGATATAATAATCATGAAAGCAAAGAGAGAAAACCCAGTGTAAAATATGCCTTCAATTCAATAAAAATGTATTAATCCCCCCAGGGGCAACATTGTCAGAGCACAAGCAACCACAATTACATCAATTCTCCCCATTATACAGCAGGAAGAGATAAGCAACCAGCTTTGCAACCAGGTACAGTATGTCTTTGCCTGGCTCAACTAAACTAAACCCTGACCTTTCTGTTGCTATGACAAAGGGTTAACACCAGTCCAGTCCAGTCCAGTCCAGTCCAGTCCAGTCCAGATAGTAGGATCCAGTGTGTGTTGAGTGTGAACTAAATTCCAGTGAGATGTCAGTCCCTGGAGGGAGGACAGAGAAACCCTGTGTATAAATAATGGACGTGGCAGCTCTGGAGATACAGCGTCCAGCCCGGCCCGGCGGCCAAGGGGCGAAATCCGAGGCAAGGGTACCAGAGATGGAACACAGATAGCTGGTGTCCAATACAGCCACGCTATTCGCTCAGACTGTCTCAAAGGCAATCAAGGACAAACACAGACAGCCCAGCCAGGCTATTCTCTGTGGGAAGGAATATAGATAGGACCATTTAGGCATGCTTTATCCCTCCTAAATATTACAGCAACAACAGATCAATGCTTTAATGCTGCCCAAATGATATTATGCTAGGGGCAGGAGTTTTCCCCGATCACGTGACTTGACCAGGGAAAACTTCTGGCTCTAGTAATAGCCTCCGGCCTAGAGTATTTCCTGGTTAGAAAAAATCAGAGCCCTTATTATAAGGCTCCTTAGGGAAAGGGGGATACTAGTCAATTGTACAACTGAATGCATTCAACTGAAATGTGTCTTCCTCATATAAACCAACGCCTCTGAATCAGAGAGGTGCGGGGGGCTGCCTTAATCGACATCCACGTCTTCGGCGCCCGGGGAACAGTGGGTTAACTGCCTTGTTCAGGGGCAGAACGACAGATTTTTACCTTGTCAACTCGAAGATTCGATCCAGCCACCTTACAGTTACTGACCCAACGCTCCTACCCTTCAGGCCACCTGCTGCCTCTTAGTACCATGCTAGAGGTTAGTGAAGAATGCCAAGTGATTTCCTTGCTAACGAAGCCTAGAAAATATCCTATTCCGTTTCTAGACTGTTTGTATCTCCAAAGGCTCCTCATGATACACAGACCAACTTCAGTTCAATCCCAGATCAATACAGACTCTTCAGAGCTTCGTAGCCCTCTCTCCACATCATCAATAGAAAGAAAGCCTTTTGGGGGTCCTAAGCGAAATTTGGTTGGGGGGATCCCCCACCTCACAGGCAAAACATTTTAGTGGCCCCCCCTTTTGACGTCGGCGGAGATACATTTTTTAGTTTTAAAGTAAATCTCCTGCAATTCTACACATTTTGTCATGGGGCGTAGAGAGTATAGTGCAGTTTTAAAGCAGGTTTTCTGCAATTCTACTCATGTTGCCATGGGGCAGGGAGATAAATTAGCAGTATCACGGCAAATTTCCTGCAATTCTACATGACTTGACATGACTTATGCCATGTTATAAACTGGGTGGTTCGAGCCCTGAATGCTGATTGGCTGACAGCCATGGTATATCAGACCGTATACCACGGGTATGACAAAACAGTTAGTTTTACTGCTCTAATTACATTGGTAACCAATAAGGCACCTCAGGGGTTTGTGATACCTGGCCAATATACCACGACTATGGGCTGTCTCCAGGCATTCAGTGTTGCATCGTGCATAAGAACAGCCCTTAGCCGTGGTATATTGGCCACATACCACACCCCCCCGGGCCTTATTGCTTAATTAATGCCATGTTAATATGATATCTGAGTGAGATTGACTAACAGAATCAACAGGGGACCCCTGGAGGTCAGGGCCCTGGGCACGTGCCCTGAATGGCCGTTCGGTATTTGGCCATGATTACTACTTAGATAGCTAGCTAGGCTAGTTTACCGATTCATTTTTTCTAGATGACATGGCTTATTGAGTGACTGTCAGTGAGTGACATAACAAGAGGAAAAACTGCTGATGCACAACCAAATTTAGAAATTGCACCTTGTGTATCTACTATTCTAACTCTCAAAAGTAACTTGATATCCCGAATGAGTTCCTAATTTATTATGTTGCTTATCCTCAGGGCCGGCCATCCTTGCCACTATCTTTAGCCTTTTTCTTTGCATCTCCAGCAGGTGATCTCTCTCTTTCTCGCTCTATCGCTCTATCACTCTATCGCTCAATCGATCTCTCGCTCTCTCTCACTCTCTCGCTCTCTCGCTCTCTCTCTCTCGCACTCTCTCTCAGCAGTTATTCTTCTTGTCTTCGACCTCTATGCTGCCAGTATGTAACCTCCATCACTGCTCTCATCGCAGCTTGAAGACTCAGGAGTCTATCTCTTAATTGTATCTTCGAGTTGGCACCATACTGTTCTACTGGACCTCTGTGAGTAAGAGACAGCTGCCAAGCTGTGAGTGTCCTTTCAAATGTCAACTCTCTGTCCTCCGCTGGCCGGACTGGACGTCACCTTAAAATGTTGTTACGTCACAGCCTTATTCTAAAATGTATTACATTTATGTTTTTCCTCATCAATCTACACTCAATAACTCATAATGACAAAGGGATAACAGGTTTTTAGAAATTTTAGCAAAAAAAATAAAATGGAAATACCTTATTTACATAAGTATTCAGACCCTTTGCTATGATACTCGTAATTGAGCTCAGGTGAATCCTGTTTCCATTTATCATCCTTGAGATGTTTCTACAACTGGATTGGACTCCACCTGTGGTACATTCAATTGATTGGATATGATTTGGAAAGGCATACACCTGTCTATATAAGGTCCCACAGTTGACAGTGCAAGTCAGAGCAAAAACCAAGCCATGAGGACGAAGGAATTGTCCGTAGAGCTCCGAGACAGGATTGTGTCGAGGCACAGATCTGGAGAAGGCTACCAAAATATGTCTGCAGCATTGAAGGTCCCCAAGAACACAGTGACCTCCATCATTCTTAAATGGAATGCTAAAAATGCTATTAATTGACTACAGCTCAGTGTTCAACACCATCAACGTCAAAGCACATCACTAAGCTAAGGATCCTGGGACTAAACACCTCCCTCTGCAGCTGGATCCTGGACTTCCTGACGGGCAGACAACACAACAGTGGTAGGCCTGATCACCGTCGACGACCAGACAACCTATAGGGAGGAGGTCAGAGACCTGGCCGTGTGGTACCAGGATAACAACCTTTCCCTCAAGACAAAGGAGATGATTGTGGATTACAGGAAAAGGAGGGCCGAGCACGCCTCCATTCTAATCGACGGGGCAGTAGTTGAGAGCTTCAAGTTCCTTAGTGTCCACATCACCAACAAACTAGAATGGTCCAAACACACCAAGACAGTCGTGAAGAGGGCATGACACACCATATTCCCCTTCAGGAGACATGAAAAGATTTGGCTTGGGTCCTCAGATCCTCAAAAGGTTCCACAGCTGCAACATCGAGAGCATCCTGACTGGTTGCATCACTGCCTGGTAACGCAACTGCTCGGCCTCCGACCACAAGGCACTTCAGAGGGTAGTGCGTACGGCCCAGTACTCTGGGGCAAAGCTTTCTGCTATCCAGGACCTAAAAATTGTCAAAGACTCCAGCCACCCCAGTCATAGACTGTTCTCTCTGCTACCGCAAGTGGTACCGAAGCGCCAAGTCTAGGTACAAAAGGCTTCTCAACAGCGTTTGCTCCCAAGCCATAAGACTCTGACTATTTGCAGTGTGTCCCCCCAACCCCTCTTTTACGCTGCTGCTTCTCTCTGTTTATCATCTATGCATAGTCACTTTAAATATACCTACATGTACATATTACCTCAATTAGCCCGACTAACCGGTGCCCCTGCACATTTACTCTGTACCGGTACCACCTGTTTATAGCCTCGCTAATGTTATTTTTACTGTGATTTTACTTATCTATTGTTTACCTAATACTTATTTTTTACTTAAAAACTTCACTGTTGGTTAGGGCTTGCAAGTAAGCATTTCACTGTAAGGTCTACACCTGTGACAAATAAACTTTGATTTGATTTGAAAACCTGCTCCAGAGTGCTCAGGACCTCAGACTGGGGCTTAGGTTCACCTTCCAACAGGACAACAACCCTAAGCACACAGCCAAGACAACAAGTGGCTTCGGGACAAGTCTATGAATGTCCTTAAGTGGCCCAGCCAGAGCCCGGACTTGAACCCGATCGTACATCTCTGGAGTGACCTAAAAAAAGTTGTGTAGCGACGCTCCCCATCCAACCTTGAGACGATCTGCAGAGAGAAATGGGAGAAACTCCCCAAATATAGGTCTGCCAAGCTTGTAGCATCATACCCAAGAAGACTCAAGGCTGTAATCGCTGCCAAAGGTGCTTCAACAAAGTACTGAGTAATGTGTCTGAAACTTATGTAAATGTGATATTTCAGTTTTCTATTTTTAATACATTTGCAAACATTTCCAAAAACCTGTTTTAACTTTGTCAAATTGTGTGTAGATTGATGAGTGGGGAAAAAAACAATATACAATATACGGCAAGGGGTCTGAATAAGAGCAGACGCTCTTATCCAGAGCGATTTACAGGAGCAATTAGGGTTAAGTGCCTTGCTCGAGGGCACATTCAAACCAGCGACCTGCCGCTAGGCTACCTACCTACCTACTCTCAGTGCCTTTCACAATTATAATCTGTTTCAGATTAGACATACAGTAATTACAGTGTTAGCGTTGCTACTAACAGAGATACATGAGACCAGAACAGGTGTGTAATGTCCTGTACCACCCACTGAGACAGTGTTCCATACTGAGAAGACTTAGGGAAGTCACTGGGAGCCTCATTAGAGAAGCAGGTAGCCTAGCCATTAGAGTGTTGGGCCAGTAACCGAAAGGTCGCTGTTTCAAATACCTGACCCGACAAGGTGAAAAAACCTTGT
This sequence comes from Thymallus thymallus, assembly GCA_023634145.1. Lineage (NCBI taxonomy): Eukaryota > Metazoa > Chordata > Actinopteri > Salmoniformes > Salmonidae > Thymallus > Thymallus thymallus. Next base: position 27,563,563 of record CM042393.1, on the reverse strand, counting down.
CCTTGAGCAAGGCACTTTACCCTGTAGGTAGGCCGTGATTGTAAAATAATTTGTTCTTAACTGACTTGCGTAGTTAAATAAAGGTTACACTCAATAGATCTCAACTGCTTCATCCCAGCTGGTTGGAAGCTCTGCTCAGCCTGACTGCTCCCTCCATGCTGTCCCACCCAGACGGCAGGGAAGGTGGGAGGGAAGGAGGCTTCCATATGCTGTTACCACCAGGCAGGAGCTCATGCTGTCCCTCTACGGAGCCTCTTTCTATCCTTTTCTCCATCAACTTTCTTCCCTTTTTCCACTAGTTCTCTTTCTGTCTACCATATTTCTTCCCTCCCTCCTTTCTATCCCTCCATGGAGTTTCCCTCTCTCTGTGTGCTCCCTCCCTCCTTTCTATCCCTCCATGGAGTTTCCCTCTCTCTGTGTGCTCCCTCCCTCCTTTCTATCCCTCCATGGAGTTTCCCTCTCTCTGTGTGCTCCCTCCCTCCTTTCTATCCCTCCCGCCTTTCCTAAAGATAAGAAAATTGTAACCCCTCCCAGACTCATGGGCATCAATAATCGGGTAGGTCTTTTGATCTTTGAATGATGTGTTACCACACACCGATATGGTTGAGACCAAACCAGACCAATTTTCTTATCTTTATGGAAGGCTGGACCCTCCTAAGTTTCTCTCTAATGTTTTCTAATCATTTGCACATGTTTTGGTACCTAATTCTAATTTTAGCCATTTTATGTGATGGTAAAGGTAGGGGTACTAACTTTCTCCCCATATGGAAAAAACATTTGTATATTTTAATTGCATAGCATTTTTTATGTGTGTGATTTGTTAAATTGGGTAACTTTAATCTGTTAAAAGTGTTGAAGTTTAGATTACATATCCATCTGTCCAAATATGTCAAAACAAATTAAAAAAGAGAACTCACTTTTTCACATGACTATATGTAGATGGGAAATTAGAAATTAGGTAACAAAAAACATTTGCAGGAAACATATTGCTGAACTTCCATATGGTATAGCAAATGTTCTCTTTATTATGCTACATTTGCAGGACAAAGTTGGTATATAATGAGCTGCTTCTCCCTCGCAGTGCTAAAAGCTAACTTATAAAACCTGAATGAGGAGAGATAACAACAGCTCTCCAATGGAAACACAATGTCTGTCTGTGGTGCAGTACATTCAGATGGCCCATTGGCATGCCATTTGGTCGAGCGCTCTGACTTTAACTCGCTAGCATCCACACAAATGCCAAGCCAGAGCGGATGAGTGCAACTTGAATCTTAAGCAGCCATACATTTCCCCAACGTGGCGCCTGGCCTTTATGTGTACTGTATGAGAGCCCATAGCTGGCCTCTCCACCAGTCTGGCTCTGCATCAACGTCATCGCAGCCTATCACAAACAGGCATACAAAAACACACATGCATAAATTAAAGCGCACGCACACACTGTAATTTCCATCCCACCATTAACGAGGCTGAAGGCTCAAGTTATAAAAGGAGGATTATTTGCATTTCAACAGCGTTGAATGATAGTGAAGTCAATGCCAACCTCCTGTATGGAAATGTGAATGTGGGCGTGCGGGTGAATGCATGTGTATGCGTGTGTGTGTGAGTGTGTTTTATGTATGGGTGTGTGGTGCGCATGAGAGAGAATATTGTAGACGGCATGTGTCAAAAAGTGATTGATGAGCAATTTTTGGTGTCATGTGTTTATGCCCTTTTATGGTCATCATGTCCATATGTCCTCATGCTATTTAGGGAGTGCATGATAGTGCAGCTGTTCCTTTGAAGTAAAGCAAATGTTTGCAATAAAAATGTCCTGGTGATTGATGTGTAGTGATCTTGTTGAACTGTTGAATGTGTTTGAACATTTTAAGAAATGTCCCCCTCGGGGATCAATAAAGTACCTATCTATCTATCTATCTATCTATCTATCTATCTATCTATCTATCTATCTATCTATCTATCTATCTATCTATCTATCTATCTATCTATCTATCTATCTATCTATCTATCTATCTATCTATCTATCTATCTATCTATCTATCTATCTAAACAGTTGGGAATTTATGTAGTGAATGGGGGAGTTCGAAAAGTTATTTATACTCAGGCAGACCTACTCCGGAAATTACTTTTTTTCATTCTACAAGGGCTCACAAGCTCACTCCATAAGTTCACTACAAAAATTCCCAACTGTTTAAACTTTTCAAACTCAGCATCCCCCATTCACTTCATAAATTCAACAGTTCAACAAGATCACTACACATCAATCACCAGGACATTTTTCTTGCAAAAATCAATCAATCACAAAAATCAATCAGCTCATCAATCACTTTTTGACACATGCCGTCTACTATATTCTCTCTCGCATGTTTTGTCCCCGTGAGTGTTTGCATGAGTGTTTCTCAGTGTACATGCAGTAGTGTACCCTTGTTGCCTATATGACAGAGGGATTGTTTATGCTGACATGAAAAGATGCAATTAAGCAGGAGATGGGCTATTCATGGGACGAAGGGATGGAGGGAGGAGGGGATGGAGGTAGGAGGAGGCTGTGTGCCACATTAACGCTAAACTGCTGAAAGGCCCTGTCAATTACACTGGAGTGCTCCTCACGGGCCGTCTCTCTCTCTCTCTCTCTCTCTCTCTCTCTCTCTCTCTCTCTCTCTCTCTCCCTCTCTCCGATTGCATCTAATGTGCCTGGATGTGACCAGGGCAGCGGGGAATGCATAGTGTGTTTATTTCCCCTGCATACGAGTGTGTATCTATACTGTATGTTTATTCACTATTCATTCTCCTGATAATGCTACCGACAAACACAAAAGGTTGGATGTGGTCTTGCATCGTGGCCAAGCACTGGGCCGTGAAAGAGACAGCAGGGAAAGTAGTGGAGAGGATTTCTCCATGCAGAGCCGTGACCTGCCCAGGACTCTTTGAAAGCATGTAACTTCCACCTCAAATAAACAGTGTCTCCCTCTGCCCTCTCTCTCCTATTCAGATGAGCATCCTACCAATGAAATGAGCCTGGCTGGTAGTCAGGGCTTGGCTGGAGGTGGAATATCTCTCCTCTTTAAGAAGAAAATAACATATCGCTCCAATTTTGCATCCGACAGGAGTGGCGTGTTCCTGATTTTAAACAAGGGAAAGAGAGAAAGCGGGGGGGGGGGGGGGGGGGGGGAGATAGTGATCGATGCTCGGTGACCGTAAAGCCACTTTACACTGTGGCAAATGTTTAACTTGTTCTTGAGCACGTCAAGGTCTCCTTGCCTGCTGTCTCCAAGAGGAATGTACATTTGGGCTGAAAGGAAAGTACATTGAATATTTCACAGCGCAATGTCAGACATAAGCAGGCTGTGACTGCAAGGTCTTCTTTAGGGAAAGCCTAGCGGTTAAGAGCATTGGGCCAGTAACCGCAAAGTCGCTGGTTCAAATCTTAAACCAACTAGGTGAAAAATCTGTCGATGCGCCCTTAAGCCTAATTTCTCCTGTAAGTCGCTCTGAATAAGAGCATCTGCTAAAGGAATACACATTTTTTTTAATTGTAAATGTGTGTCCTGTTCTGTCTGCTTTTGCCTTACCTAACCAACCCATCACTGTAACCTTGGTGTTAGATTAATACTTTCCCATCACGTAGGAGGAGGAAGAGGGCCAGTGGTTAGCTATGGCATGCTAATCCCAAGGAGCCTCGGTAGCAATGGTATGTCTGGCGCAGAGACCATACACACACAAGCAAGCAATAATATACCACCACAACATACGGCTCAGATGCAGTGCACCGCAACCGCCGTGCAGCGACCATGTCATCACTTCATTATTGGCCGAGGTCTGGGGAGAGCAGGGAGGCCATATTTCACATACAGTAACTCTCTCTGGATTTCTCTCTCTCTCTCTCTCTCTCTCTCCTCCTCTCTCTCCCCCCCTCTCTCTCCTCCCTCTCTCATCCACCATTCCCCTCTCTCCTTTCCCCTCTCTCATACCCCCTTCTCTCTTTCTCTCTCATCCACCACCCCCCCCCCCCCCCCCCCTCCTCTCTCTCTCTCGCTTTCTCTCTCTGTCATTCCATCCCGCTCTCCCAGCAGTCCCATTAGATGGGGGCACAGGCAGGCAGTAGGCAGGCAGACAGGGGATAATTCCAGTAATTTCTGACTGCAGGCTGTTAAGACTCAGTTAATCAAAGTTACTACGGGCTACAGGCCACTGAACCACGCTCCAGTAACATGCACTGCTGAGATAAACTCATACATATAAACATCAGAGGATTATACTGCATTCCCAACTTCCCAAATGAAGATTGGGGGGACTTTTAAGATTTTGATTATGGTGTAACCCTCACCCTAAGACACACATCCCCACCACACACACACATACACACACAAATCAGTAATCAGAGTCACAGTCAATTGATTACTCCAACCCACCAGACCTGGTTTTTTATTTAAATACTTATTTTCTGTGTATTTGAGTATTTTACTATAAATAGCACACTATTTGAAAGTATTTTATAAATTGTATGTCCAAATACATTATTTCAAATACCAAACAGACCTGGTTCAAATGCATGGGAGTCGGGTGAATATTTTCAAATACATGCCAATACTTTCCAAGTGTATTTCCAAATACAGTCCAATATTCAACTACTTGTGTTTGCACAAAATAAATATCCAAATACTTACTTCCAAATTACTTTTAAAAGTAATTAAAATAGCCTAAATAGTATTTCAACCGAGGTCTGGTTGCCACACATAGAGAATGGATAATATATAATCGCCCAGGCTTCCTCAGTCATTAACACAACCCATGTCTCCCCTGTGTGAACTAGATAACTTTGATATCTGTGAGTTATTAGGAACAGCAATGAACAATTAGCTCCAGTACACCATCCCTCAGCCCTGCTCAGCCCTCCCTACACTGTGAAAGGGAGGTTAATTAACTAACGATAGGAGCTGTCTGTCTGCTGTTCAAGAAGCTCTCTAATCCATTCCCTGAGTTGAACACACACACACACACACAAGCAGGAGAGAGACCGTGGGGAGACGCTTGGAGAGTGTGTGGAAGTGCCTCTTCTAGTCCATCACGGTGCTGTGGGCTGTGGGTGTGTGCTGTTGGTTTTTGCCAGTAGCAGTGTTTTAATGAGGCTTAACTCTCCCACTGTGGGAGTCAGAGGATCTACTATTTTACCTTGTCTCCACAGCTGAAGGCAGCTTTTGTTTTTAATCATGCCATAAATTACAATACCGTCTGAGATGATGCAAGAATGGTGACAAATGAATGCGTGGGACCATGGAAAGTAAGTGGGTAGGGTGTTGGGGGTTGTCAATAGAGCTTAGCTGGACGTTCCGGGCTTCACACAGACACATGTAGGCATGCACACACATAGGCACAAACGCCAGGTGTGATAGCAGAGTCTATTCTGTCCCACGCCATTTCATCCAATCACTTTGTGAAAATAAAGCTCATTAAACCATCAGTCACTCCGCACACTATGAAGCATATGCTGCCTCCGGAGCTATCGCTGCCTCCCCAACCAAACAATCACACACACATGCAGATACACACACACACACGCAAACCGCATTGGGGAAATCTGCCCACTGTTATGGGGACGTGGGTGTCTGCATCTCATCCCAATTACAGCACCTGAGACACATAGAGGAGCCCTGTGTCCCAACCACACACGCTACCTCACACACGCATGCACACACACAAACACGCACCCTATCAATCCACACACACCCAAAGCCCATCAGAGCCAGAGGGACAGAGACAGACAGAGAGAGCCAGATGGGCAGGCTGCCTGGACTAGCTACTGAGGCCCCCTGACAGTCAGATAAACACAATAATGATCCAGTCAGATAAGGACCACATGTGTCCTGTCCTCAGCAGTGCATAAGAGCTTGACTGACAACTGCTAAACGGTCTGCATGGAGCAGGTGCACATTGTCTCTAATGATTTCATGAATACAACGTCCCATCAACTCAAAGCCAATGTGAAGGTTTTGGCAGATATTTCAATCAATTACTTGGTTACGTACAACAAAATGTAAATCCAAGTTAATGTATGTGTTATATTTAATTAATCAGTGAAATATTGTTGTACTTTTCTGAGTTGAATTAATTCTCCATTGACTGGGAAATAAGGACATTAAGGGCCAGAGTGATGGTGGTGGGGAAACCAATATGGAGAGGTAATAATGGAAGAACAGACCGGAGAAAGAGATTATCCTAACAAAGGTGGATCCATAAAGAAGGGATTGTGGGGATGAAGCAGTGAAGGAGAGAGGAGAGAATGTAGATGATATGGCAAAGGGGGTGAGACTTCCCGTCTTCCAGTAAGACGTGAGCGAAATGACACATCAAACAGAGACACGCTCACAATAGTTGAGATGAGCTCTGGAAGAGAAATATGACAGATAGACAGAGAAGAGAAAGAGGGAGAGTGATAAAGAAAGAGAGTGAAAATTGGGGAGAGGCGAAGAGAGGATCAAAGAGAGATATGCTGAGTAAAAATAAGTTGAAAAGAGAGTGTGAAAGTTAAAAATATAAAGTAAGAAAGTGTGTGTGTGTGTGTGTGTGTGAAAGAGAGAGAGAGTGAGAGAGAAAGTGAGAGGGAGAAAATAAGTTGAAAAGAAAGTGTGAAAGCTGGAAATTTTGCGAAAGAAAGCGTGTGTGTGTGTGTGTGTGTGTGTGTGTGTGTGTGTGTGTGTGTGTGTGTGTGTGTGTGTGTGTGTGTGTGTGTGTGTGTGTGTGTGTGTGTGTGTGTGTGTGTGTGTGTGAGAGGGAGAGTTAGAAGAAGAGAGACAGAGAGAGACACACAAATACAGGAAGTCAAACTCTTTCACCTGAGGTACAGTACTGAGAAACACTACGAAAACCTTGTGTGAGCTCAGCCTGGGTGGTTGTTTTAAAGTGCGTCTGCTTATTAAATAATCACACTTAGAGCAGCTAATGAGTCATGAAAGCCTGCAGATGTTTCTGGATCCTGTTAGAAAGAGAGAGGTGACAGAGGTAGAGGAGTGTTGTTTGGGAGGTGTCAGAGGAGAGAAGGAGAGAGGGCAGGAAGGAGAGAGTGAAAGAAGTAGAGGGGGAAAGAAATGTGTGAGAGACAGATAATGAGAGAGAGTGGGAGAGGAGAGAGTGGGAGAGGAGAGAGCGGGCGGGCGGGCAACTAAGAGAGAAGGTGAGGGAGGATGAGTTACAGAAAGAGAGAAAAATAAGAAAGAGAGTGAGAAAGAGACTGTAGAGAAAAATACAAAGAAAGAGAAACACTGGGGAAATGGGAGTGCAATGTAAAGGTTTTGGCTCGGTGATGGTCTCTCTGTTGTCTGAAATAGAGACAGAATGGGATCCCCGGCCATATTCAAATCGAATCAAATCACGTGTTTAGCAGGTGTTATAGCGGGTGTAGAGAAATGCTTGTGTTTCTATCTCCAGCAGTGCAGTAATATTTAACTGGTAATATCTAACAAATTCACCACAATACAGACAATACCCACTCATCTAAAGTAAAATAATGGAATTAAGAATATATCAATATTTGGACGAGCAATGACAGGTATTGACGATATTAATTCAGAGGCTCAGACTCGTTTGGAAAATCTGAATAGATGGCTTCTCCGTTAGGTCAGGGTTCATTTACTTATGTATCTGTGGCCCTGGCTGCCAGGCAGAGAGAGACATCTCCCAGCCTTTTAAAATATGCACTTCTGTGGTTGGTTATGTGTCATAAGCGTACAATAACCTGCCAGAGCAATCAAATAAAAAGCATTCAGGTTATAAAAACTCAGGAAATAAAAAGAATTCAGGTTATAAAAACTCAGGAAATAAAAAGCATTCAGGTTATAAAAACTCAGGAAATAAAAAGCATTCAGGTTATAAAAACTCAGGAAATAAAAAGCATTCAGGTTATAAAAACTCAGGACTTTTGGCATTGAATCGGCAACTGGTATTTCTCTATCAACCATGTGAATGTTCAACGTACTCTTTTTGACAGTCTGATTTCTCACAGTAATTCCTTAGTATCATTAACACCATCACTGTCCATAGTATCATTCTGACAAAGCTCCAGATATCACAGTACAGTATTAGCCATCCTTTCTCCATCATCCCTTCTTCCTTCCTTCCCTCTCTCTCTCCTCCCTCCTTTACCACCCCCATCTTGTAAGCTACACAGGCTCCCGGGTAATTGCATTTCAACAGACAGTTCAAACGATGGCATGAAATAATTAGTGACAAAACTGATGCAATCTCCGGCATGTTGATCATCTAGCCAGCCTTGCTGTGGTCTCAGGGAGAGGTACTGTAGGTGCTGGTGGGATAAAGTGAATCCTGTATAGGCTTATACTGAACACAAACCTGGTACACTACATACACTACACGGTTACTATATTCTATGGAGATGCAGTCTGTGGTAGGTTTATACTGTATAGGTTACACACATGGTACCTGCATACTACACAGACACACTCTACAGGATGACTAGCCTAAATTATATGGATATGCATTGATTCTGCTGCTCTGTTTTCACCTGGAGGAATGAATAAAGAGGCAGCACATCTTCCTGACGCCGACATAGAACACTTTGATCAGCGGCGCCCAGGCATGTTTCTACCAGTAATTGGCAGGCTTCAAATCATCTGACTGCTACTGTCTGTACCACCACACAGAGCCGTGATGGAGGCACAGTGTCATATGCTCTGACTGACTGACTGATGCTCATCTGGAAACCATTGCTCTTCTGTGCCGAAGCTACTCTGACAGCTCTTAAGGTTTCACTGATTTTCACTGGTTCCTACCATAGCCAGGTGTTCAAATGGGAATATTTTGATGGGCATACTTGATGGTAACATGGAATGGAATTGTGTACATGCAATTAATATTCTGCGTCCTTACATGCCATGTACAATGCATTCAGTAGTCAGACCCCTAGACTTTTTCCACATTTTGTTACGTTGCAGCTTTATTCTAAAATGTATTAAAATTGTTGTTTTTCCTCATCAATCTAAACACAATATAATGACAAAGCAAAAACAGGTTTTTAGAAATTTGTGCAAATGTATAAAAAAAACAACTGAAAAATCACATTTACATAAGTACTCAGGGCCAGATGTACGTACATTTGCGAACGCAGCGTTAATAGCGCCATGGCCAAGACGCAGAAAGCGCTTGATGTGAAACCGCAGTGTGCGTGTTATGTACCAAACCTGCAGTTCATCAGGTAATCAGCGCCTGTCCCCACCCACTATACCGTAAATTGCGCGTATTTAAACGCGCAATTGAATGGGCCTCCTCCTCTCTTTCCATCATGGATCAGCCACCAAGTCAGGCAAAACAGCCAAAACAAAAATGTAGCGATAACGAGGTTGATCTGCTTGTTCATGAGGTAACAGCAAATTTAAACATCATACAAGCCCGGAATTCCACACCCACACAAAATAATGCTATCTGGACCGAAACCACAAAAAAATCTATGCAATATCTTCGACCCGCAGACAGGTGGAAGAGGTAAAAAAGAGGTGGCTGGACCTCAAACGCCGTACCAAAGAAAAAGTTGCATTTAACAGGGCACAGGCCAGGAAAACTAGGTCCCCCAGAAGTGCGCGAATTGACCACCGTTGAAGAGGTTGTGCAGCAAAAGCTGGTTGCTGAACAGGTGGAAGGCGTGGAAGGAATTGATACTGCTGAGTCCACATTAGAAAATGGAGGTAAATCTGATTTAAGATTAAATAGTCGTGATTGTAAATGGACTTTGTTGTCACATTTATATTTATTTGATTTATATCTAGCTATTGAAAAATAGAACATTCACCCACCCAATACCATTGCTGATAGTAAAAAACTGTCCGGGATTATTGCAGCAATTTATGTGATTTCCCTTCGGTATACATAACGGTTCGTTAGCCTATTACAAATGTATGGATGCTACGCTGGCAAAAAAAAGTGGAACAGCTGTACAAGTTGCTTTGTAGGTGTTACGAGTGTTAAGTGTGTTACATATCCTTTTTCCCCTTTAGAAAGCGCATTTTCAAATGTTGGTGCTACTGCACCGGCATCCTGTGCACCTTCCACCTCGTCTCTACCCTCTGCACCCGCACGTAGGATGAACATGGATGACGTCGATGAAATGCTCTTGACTGAGCAAAGGGGCCAAACGAGGGCGCTACAAAAAATGTATTTGGATGTGCAGCAGATGGCCATTTCCATCAGGGCTGTGAGGCGCCACAGTCAGCAGGTAAAATACCTTGTGGTGGCTGTGAATGGAATGACGCGAGCTGTCACAAGATTATGTCGCCAGCAGCAGGAGACCAACAACTGCCTCAAGGCGATCATTGTAAGCATGACCGGAACCTCCAACCCTTCTACCACCCAGCCCTGTGCCATCCCGACCTGCGTAACAAAGCCCTGTGCCATCCCGACCTGCGCAACCCAGCCCTATGCCATCCCGACCTGCGCAACCCAGCCCTGTGCCATCCCGACCTGCGCAACCCAGACCTGTGCCATCCCGACCTGCGCAACCCAGACCTGTGCCATCTCCAACTATACTGAGGCGAGGTCTCAGAAAGAGAAAAATTAAGTCTGAAACACAGTCACACTGACAAAAGTCCAACATTGCTGTTGGTCGTTTAATGTGTATTTCCTCTTTGTAATAGCGAAAATTATTAGGTTTTTTTTTTTCACATTTAAAGTGAAAGTTCTAGTTTGTTTATGGTTGAATCCATTTATTTTATATGGATACAATATAAATTAGCAGCGGACATTTAAATATTTTTTTGAGGCAATGTCAATTATTTTGTGTGATTGATGTCATCTTTGATTTCTTCCAGTAACTGTAATGTTGCGTAGCTGCTTAATCTTTAACGCTTAATGATTTCGTTTTCACTCAACTGAAAGTGTGATTCTTGTGGCAAAAATCTTTTCAGCTCGTCTCCTTAGCCTATGTCTTGTCTTGCTCGGATTACTGCTGCCATTTCACCAGGAGGCATATGCCAGGAAACCCGCTTCCTAAATTACACATGCTTTTAAGAGGCGGAGAATTTTCAGTGCAAAATAGAGGCATGCTTTCACCGGCTTTTTCTGTATATAACGCGGAATACATAATTAGGGCAGTTTACGCTTCCCCTCCCATCTCTTTATGTGACACTCCCACTTTCCCCTTGACCATCCCATGAATGCATAAGCATGACACAAAAAGCGCATTTTGCCATTTTCAGTTCCCGCCACAGGCAGTCTGCGCTTTCATCTCGGTGCGTCCTGTTCGTACATACCTTGCCATGGTTTTATGCGCACTTTGCGAAACAAATACGCCTGAAGTGGGCGCAAAAGCGTTAGTACATCTGGCCCTCAGTACTTTGTTGAAGCATCTTTGGCAGCGATTACAGTCTCAAGTCTTCTTGGGTATGACGCTACAAGCTTGGCACACCTGTATTTGGGGAGTTTATCGCATTCTTCTCTGCAGATCATCTCAAGCTCTGTCAGGTTAGATGGGGAGCATTGCAGCATAGCTATTTTCAGGTCTCTCCAGAGATGTTCGATCGGGTTCAAGTCCAGGCTCTGGCTGGGCCACTCAAGGACATTCAGAGACTTGTCCTGAAGCCACTCCTGCGTTGTGTTGGTTGTGTGCTTAGGGTCGTTGTCCTGTTGGAAGGTGAACCTTTGCCCCCAGTCTGAGGTCCTGAGCGCTCTGGAGCAGGTTTTCATCAAGGATCTCTCTGTACTTTGCTTCATTCATCTTTCCCTCAATCCTGACTATAGTCTCCCAGTCCCTGCCACTGAAAAACATCCCCACAGCATGCTGCCACCATCATACTTCACCGTAGGGATGGTGCCAGGTTTCATCCAGATGTGACGCTTGGCATTCAGGCCAAAGAGTTAAGTCTTGGTTTCATCAGACCAGAGAATATTGTTTTGCATGGTCTGGGAGTCCTTTAGGTGCCTTGTGGCAAACATCAAGCGGGCTGTCATAAGGAGTGGCTTCCGTCTGGCCACTCTACCATAAAGGCCTGATTGGTGGAGTGCTGCAGAGATGGTTGTCCTTCTGGAAGGTTCACCCATCTCCACTGAGGAACTCTGGAGCTCTGTCAGAGTGATCATCGGGTTCTTGGTCACTTCCCTGACCAAGGCCCTTCTCCCCCGATTGCTCAGTTTGGCCGGGTGGCCAGCTCTAGGAAAAGTCTTGGTGGTTCAAAACTTCTTCCATTTAAGAACGATGGAGGCCACTGTGTTCTTGGGGACCTTCAATGCTGCAGACATTTTTTTCTACCCTTCCCCAGATCTGTGCCTCATCTGTCACAGAGCTCTACGGACATTTCCTTTGACCTCATGGCTTGGTTTTTGCTCTGACATGCACTGTCAACTGTGGGACCTTATATTGACAGGTGTATGCCTTTCCAAATCATGTCCAATCAATTGAATTTACCACAAGTGGACTCCAATCAAGATGTAGAAAGATCAAGGATGATCAATGGAAACCAGATGCACCTGAGCTCAATTTAGAGTCTCATAGCAAAGGGTCTGAATACTTATTTACATAAGGTATTTCTGTTTTGAGAAAATTGCTAAACTTGTTTCTCGCTTTGTCATTATGGGGAATTGTGTGTAGACGTAACATTGTGTGCTGTAACGTAACAAAATGTGGAAAAAGGGAAGGGGTCTGAATACTCTCCGAATGCCCAGTATGCTACAGGTAACATGGGATTTCATGTCAAAAGGGAGTCGGGGCATCATAATGATGCAATATTGTTGAATGGTTATTTCATAAAAATTATGAACTGCTGTTATAGTCCAATGCCCAAACTTTCCTCTGCAGTTCTTTCCTTCCACCTTTGCAAGTTTAAAGACAAGGATTAATAAGATACTGTATAACAGATGACCATGAAAAATGAGGATTGGCAGTAAAGATCCTATTAGTCTGTAGTGAAATACCACAGCGCAGAATTAAACCGGATTTAACAGCCAGTTAATATAAAGCAAAGGAATGATTTAATCTCCATTGTTGCTGTATTGTACCCGAATTACAACATTTGCCAGTAAGGCTTGCCTGTAAATGTAATAACGTTTCAAAGACTTTACTTTATTCCTGAGAATGTGTCTAGAGAGAAAGGGTCTTGATAAATTCCACTGCACTCCATGAGTGAATTTTGGATTCATGAGCCAGTGCTACCAAACTGTATCTTTGGAAATGTATTTGTTTGAATGATTTTGGCATTTTATAAGACCAAAACAGCTAGGAACTTAGTTCTGGGATCAATAGAGTATTGAGCTGCAAACATAACGCTCCATTTAGCTCCATGGGACTTGATAAGGTAAGAATCTAAACATGAAACAAACAAGCAATCGACAGATTATTTTCCTGCAGTTCAGTGTTCTAGCTTTTTTAATGTGACACCTACATTTTCATGTAGTCCACTTGGCCATGCCGTCATCCACAAAAGTTATCGTTCTCAATGACTTACTGTATCAGTTGAATTATGAATTAAATTGCATAGCATTGCATTGTCATGGCATACCCATAGTGTTTGAGTATTTGAGTGTTATTGAAACCACTGCAGCTCTACAATCCCAGTAATGTATCATGTATCAAGGCCCCAGCCAGCTGAATGGAAGTGTTTTGAACCACTGTGTCCTCAGCTGGCATAAATTGATTAATATGCTGCAATTACTAACAAAAGAAGCAGGATAGGGCAGACACCCCCATTCATATTAATGGTACAACATGTCCCCAACAACAAGAGCGATGGCCGGCCACATTATGATGAGGGCCCTTCAATCTTTGTGTTTATAATCAATCTGACCTGCCCCTACAGTGCTAATGCATTTTTTGTGTGACACTCCAAATAAGTGGCCAGTAAACACAGTAGTGATGGTTTCAGGCGTTAAGCGTCCTAGTACAGAAGATTTACAGGCCTGTGACAAATGAGAGAGGAGAGGCTAATTTAAATCTCATAGAGAGTGTTGACATGCCAACATAACCTCCTCCATCCTATAACAGAACTCTCTCTATCTCTCTGCAGTGAAGGTCTCTCTCTTGTTCTCTCTCTCGGCTGTGAAGCTCTCTCTCTCTCTCTGCTGTAAAGGTATCTCTCTCTCTCTCTCTGCTTTGAAGGTCTCTCTCTCTCTGCTGTGGTCTCTATCTCTCTCTCTACTGTGAAGGTCTCGCTCTCTCTCTCTCTCTCTCTCTCTCTCTCGGAGCCTGTCAACAAACTCACCTCTTTCCCCTCTCAACCCTCTATCCCTCTGTGCTACCCCTCTTTCCCCGTTTCTCTCTCCCCCCTTCATGTCCTCCCTATACCCCCACACACCTCCAGAGTCAGCATTGGCAGAACCCAAGGTGCCACCCTCCCCCTATCTCACACTCCACACCCCCTACATCACACCTATCTCCACAGGCCAAATCATCCACATACCTTTAAATCATCTACAGCACACACACCCTCCCATATATCATATTGCAATGTAAATAGTCCAGGTGGCCATTTGATTAATTGTTCAGCAGTCTTTTGGCTTGGGTGTAGAAGCTGTTAAGGAGCCTTTTGGTCCTGCTTGCTGTGCGGTAGCAGAGGGAACAGTCTATGACTTAGGTGACTGAATTTTTTTGGGCCTAACTCTGACACCACCTAGTATATAGGTCCTGGATGGCAGTCTCTCTTGTCGTGATGTGTGTTTGTAAGTATATTTAAAACCAAATACTTTTTTACTCAATACTTTTAAAATCAAGTAGGATTTTACTGGGTGACTTTCACTGTTACTTGAGTCATTTTCTATTAAAGTATCTTAACTTTTACTCAAGTATGACAATTAGGTACTTTCTCCCACCACTGTATGTACGTACGGTCACTGTGGTGACGACGTCGTCAATGCACTTATTCACGAAGCCGGAGATCCCGGAACATATTCCAGTGTGTAGCAAAACAGTCCTGTAGCGTAGCATCCGCGTCATCTGACCACTTCTGTATTGAGTGAGTCACTGGTACTTTCATTTTTGCTTGTAACCAGGAATCAGGAGGATATTATGGTCAGAATTGCCAAATAGAGGGCGAGGGAGAGCTTTGTATGCGTCTCTGTGTGTGGAGTAAAGGTGGTCTAGAGTTTTTTTTTTTCTCTTGATGCAAATGACATGCTGTTAGAAATGAGGTAAAACGGATTTAACTTTGCCTGCATGAGATCTCACATTTAATGTTTACATTTTTTTATTTAACCTTTATTTAACTAGGCAAGTCAGTTAAGAACAAATTCTTATTTACAATGGCCTACCAAAAGGCAAAAGACCTCCTGCGGGGAAGGGGGCTGGGTTTAGAAATAAAAAAATTAATAAAATAGAAATATAGGACCAAACACACATCACGACAAGAGACAAAACAACACTACCAAAACAACACTACCTAAAGAGAGACCTAAGACAACAAGGCAGCAACACATGACAACACAGCATGGTAGCAACGTAACATGACAACAACATGGTAGCAACATAACAACAACATGGCAGCAGCACAAAACATGGTACAAACATTATTGGGCACAGACAACAGCACAAAGGGCAAGAAGGTAGAGATAACAATACATCATGCAAAGCAGCCACAACTGTCAGTAAGAGTGTCCATAATTGAGTCTTTGAATGAAGAGACTGAGATAAAACTGTCCAGTTTGAGTGTTTGCTGCAGCTCGTTCCAGTCACTAGCTGCGGGGAACTGAAAAGACGAGCGTCCCAGGGAAAGTCCACACTGTAGAAAAATGTTTTGCAACGGAAAACAAAAGCAAGTTTTCTTATTGGACAAGATCAGGTAGTCCCTCCCTGTTTCAGTCCTTTTTCTTCCGTTTGGTGCCTAGTGAATGCATCCGTGAATTCCCTGGATCTCTCTGCAGCCATGCAGGTGTCAGCTTTCCGTTCCAACTCAGTCTTAATGACTAAATTGGGGCAATTAATTAGCTTGATTTGTGGTGTTAACCTCAGCCCCTTCCACATGGGGCCTCACATTACTAACGGGGAGCCAGTCGATATATACGGCAGTCAGAAATTCATCGACTACCCCTCTTGATACAGTGCTTATAAAGACGTATTGATAAACAGATGGATTGACTGAGAAAAGAGTATTGGCTTTCTCCCGCAGCGAGAGAAAGTGACTAAACAAGGAAGCCATGATATAACGAAGAGTAAAAACTCTCAAACTCACTTATACCTGGGCTAACACGCCTCGTTCTCGTTTCACCTAGTTTCCTCTCCATACACCTGCCACTTGCAGTTTTTCGGTTTGTCAGTGAGCTCAGATGCAGTAGAAACTTCACTAATGTCCCAACAGACCATCAAAGCCCCAGGCAGCCTGACACAACCTCAGCGGAGGGAGGGAGTGTGGTGCTGGAGCTGGAACCATGGAAACATCCTGCTAGTATTCTGCTAGTACAGGTCTGATGGATGCAGTCCTGTCACCAGAGCCAACTGTTCCTGCACGGCGTGGGCCCAGCCTGCTTTTAATGGATGCCTCACACATGCCCAATTAATTCCTAATAAAGTTTCCTTTCCCCATTCCCTGCCACTGCTGTCCCACCAGCTGCAGTGCAGGTGGCTGTCTGAAGAGAGGAGGGAGGGAGTGGAAGAGGGAACGAGCAACAAACTGGAAGAGAAAGGAGAGGTTTGCTAGCCCACCGAGCAGGTAATGTGGAGAGGAGAGCGGCTAAATTGAAAAATGCTATAGTGCCTCAACAGAGAGCTCCCACCAAGAGAATACACAAATATTTCAGAAACAATTCATTTAGAAAAGAACAAAATTCAATACAAAACCATATTGATTAAATATGTGTTATTTTTTTATTTTTTTATCTCTGCTCCAACACACAGTTCCCAAACACTATTAGCATTTTCAGTCAATACAATAGATGGAATAAACATAAGGGAGAATAAAGCCATTTAAAATGTTCTTTAAAAAGGAGTGCGCTAAAGGGAAAATAGCAGAGCTAAAACACAGTGGGGTTCTCATGTTAGCTTTATGAGCTCATAAACAGACCCGTTATTTATTTATAAATGGGGCTGTTGGACACTCTCTGTATAATTAATGAGGATAACGGAGCCTGCCTCCCCATACGGCCTCACCTTATCACTTATACAGAGTACATTATATGGATGTAACGCACTACTTTTGACCAGGGCACATGTTGCACTATAGGGTGATATTATGGACATTCTCATTATGGACTAATCAAAAGGCATAGACTCACAGGGATGGAGCCATTATGACCTAACCATGGGGACCTCATCGTCCAAATCAAATCAAATCAAATCCTATTTTATTGGTCAAATACACGTGGTTAGCGAATGTTATTGCGGTTGTGTAGCGAAATGCTTGTGCTTCTAGCTCCAACATTGCAGTAGTATCTAACAAGTAATATGTAACAGTTTCACAACATATACCCAAATACACATAAATCAAAGTAAATTATGGATTGAGAATATATACATAAATGTCAGGGCGGAATTGGACTAAGATACAGTGGCATAGTACGCTTTATAGTATGCAGTATACAAATAAGAGATTGGTGATGCAGTATATAAACACGATTAAGTGACTACGATACCAAAGAATAGTATAGCGTACAGTTTAAACATATGAGATGAGTAGTGCAAGATACGGAAACATTATTAAAGTGACTAGCGTTTCATTCATCCCATAGTGCGGTGCACAATTGGCCCAGCGTCGTCCGAGTTTGGCCGTCATTGTAAATAAGAATTTGTTCTTAACTGACTTGACTAGTTAAATAAAGGTTGTCTATAGGCAGCCGCATCTGATGTGCTAGAGAATGGTTGTTTAGCCGTCGGTGGCGTAGTATAGAGTACAATACAGTATTTACATACGAGATGGTGTGATGCAATATGTCGCACAAGTTGAGTGACTAAGATATCGTAGAATAGTGTGGAGTGCAGTTTATACATAGAGATGAGCGATGCAGATACGGATACATTATTAAAGTGGCTAGTGTTCTATTCCTTAAAGTGGACAGTGATTTCTAATCAGTGTCTAAAGGCAGCAGCCTCTGGTGTGTTAGTGATGGCTGTTTAGCAGTCTGATGGCCTTGAGATAGAAGCTGTTTTTCAGTCTCTCGGTCCCAGCTTTGATTCACCTGTACAGACCTCGCCTTCTAGATGATAGCGGGGTGAACAGGCAGTGGCTCGGGTGGTTGTCCAGGAGGGCGGGAAGTTTGCCCCCAGTAATGCGTTGGGCAGACCGCACCACCCTCTGGAGAGCTTTACGGTTATGGGCGGTGCAGTTGCCGTACCAGGCGGTGTTGCAGCCAGACAGGATGCTTTCAATTGTGCATCTGTAGAAGTTAGTGAGGGTTTTGGGTGATAAGCCAAATTTCTTCAGCCTCCTATGGATTGTAGTGTTTACCAGATGAGACACAAAGCAGTCATTGTTCCCCAGCCCCCTTGCTATGCCAGACTACATGTTGGAGAAGCAATTTAGCTAATTCATCAAACAATGTTTACTGTTTAATTCAAAAACGTTGGTGTGACGCTTGTGAAGTTAACGAACGGAAAGCAGGCTTGATTGAAATGGATGGGAGGATGGAGGGATTGAAATATTGAGGGATGGATGGAGGATTGGCGTTGCAAGGAGAAGGACACAAGAATGTCAATCTTCTTCTGAAGAAGAAACTGTCTCTGAATTAACGGCAACTCTTCAGAAGTTTTGAAATCGGACCATCCCTCCATCCAGACGAGAAGAGCAGTGAATAAGAGCGGTCCCAGAGCCCAGGCCTACTGCCCTCTCAGTATTACTGCGCCGCCACAGGAAAGCAAACACATCATTTATCTACCAGTCAATGCAAAGACTAGATCCCATAGGAAATGTAACTGGCAGTCCAATGCATCCATATGACAAAGTGAGCTGGTATTAGCTAGGCCAAGATACTGCAGGGAGATACAGCTATGGCCAGCCCAGGACCAGGCCAGCTACATTTACACTTATTACTGGATACAAGCTAGCCTGGTCTCCGATCTGTTTGTGCTGTCTTGGTGTGACAACGACCGTAGGAGTTGGCAAAACAACACAAACAGTTCTGGGACCAGGATAGATTAGTACGGCATCATTAATTAAGACAACTTCTGCAATCGCGGCGCTGGTCGATCATAGAGCGAGAGCGGCCAATTAAAGACTGTATGATATATAACACATGACAATGCTTTGATTGCAGCCGGGCGATGTGATGAGCATCTATTCTACAATGATCCTACTGTCCTGATTAGGAATATGGAATAGCGTAATCAAACCCTGTGATTGCAACGGATCGAGCACCGACACTAAACGCCACTTTGAGTGCCATTTTGACCTTGATGTCTGGTATTATAACTGAAGGGAGAGAGGGAGTGGAGGAGGGAGGCCGGGTTGGTGTTTTTGTTGCTGTGAAGATGCTAATTAAGGGATCTTTGAGAGACGGTGACAGTAGGAAGCTCATGTTTCATCATTTGGATTGGACTGATGAGAGAGCCATGATGAGGTACTGAGACTAGTACTGGAGTCTGGAGAAAACAATCACAATCTGTATCCTGCAACTGCCCACTCTAGTGTCTTAAAGCCACTGCAGAGCAGCAGAGTGACACAGTCCTGCACATTCCGCTCCAGAACAGCACTTCTTTCACATCCCCAACCACTGTGTTCTGAAGCAATGTTGTCTTAATAAATCACATTGAAGCCTTTATGACCGCAGAGCAGGTGTATTTCTTTGTCTCCTCTGAGAAAAGGCTGCATACAAGGGGCTGAATACTAATTGAGCAATGGCAAATCATGCAGTATCTTAACCTATCTGTATTTACATTACATGCTCTCAAGTGATCTGCTCGTCTTCTCAATTCCAGCACTTTTTAATTCAAGACCATGGAGGCAAGTGCAAAACACCATTCCACAACGGTAGACGCACGGTGCTAGCCCCAACCCTGACTCCTTCAGAAGCCCAGAGAAGCCAGTCAGCTAATGGCTCTCCTCCATGCTGTCCTCTGGTCCTCGCCGGAGAGGCGTGTTGGGGAGAGGAGCGCTGCCTGCGTCTGATCAGCCTCTGTCAAAACAATGAAGGTCACGCAAGCTGACGCCCAATTAGGGCTCTGCCAGTCACCTGCTGCTCACGGAACAGTGGTTAAGCCTGTGGATAGAGGAGAGAGGAAAGGCTGCGGGAGGGTGGTGGTGACACATCAAAGGAAAGGGACAAAAGAAGGAAAAAACTACGAATAATTTTGACGTCATTAAGCCTTCAACTCTTGATGCAGCAGACTGTGGATTCAATACCAGACCCTTTCTCTCTTGTTTGATCTTTTCATTAGAGGTACTCTACAGTACTCTAGCTGGTCGGATCAATTTGAGCGGCTACAGCCTTAACGCTCCTACTGGTCTGGTTCTGTAGCCCTTGTGGCTCTAGTGACAGCAGCCAGTGACTAACGGCACAGCTAATAGTGGTGTAGAGAAAAGAGGCATCCATCACTGGGAAAGCTCTCAAATCTATTTGAACAGAGAGCGGGCCATTGGGGCAGCCCCCACGCTTCGCAACTGTGTGCGTGCGAGCAGCTGCCAGATTAATCAGAAGGCCCCTGCACAGCCCCTGCTGACCAGAGGTGATTCCAGCAGACATACAGAAAGAAAGTAGAGCCTGTTAATTACAGCTGAAGAGACAGAGGCCATGATGCCAGACAGACGGCCTGCCAGGGGAGAGACGTGCTCACTGGGGGACACACGCGGGCAGAGGGTAGGGGGGGCCGAGAGGGGCGCAGGGATACCCCTCTGGGAGGAATGCCTGGGGGTGGGGAGAGTGGGGGCATGTGGCAACACTTATTCTGATGCTGACATACACACTTTTGTGAAATAAACACACATAAGTATCCACGCACACACACAGACACACAAACACATACGGACACACACGCACACACAAACATTGGTCCATATAGTCTCTGCTAGATAACATATTATCCTTGCAAGAATAACATTATCCTTGCAAATCACTGCAAACAGAAATAAGTATTTAGTCCCTCTCTCTCTTACTTTCTGCATTTCTCCTCCTCTATTTATTCTGTAGGATGACAGTTAATTACAGAAGGGAATTGGTTACAAAGCCCACCAGTCTAAAGTCTAAATGTGGCAAACAAAATGGAAAAGCAATTCAAATCACTTAGGAGAAGTTGCCTGCAGAGATTCTGTGTAACACGGCTAAATGCTAATTGTTTAACAACCCGGGGACTAAAATGTTGCAGATGCATCACTGAGACAAACACAAAGAAACAAGTTTTTCTCAGTGTGTGTGTACATGTTTTCCTACATTATCAAGACCAGAATGTCCTCATGTGTGTGTGTGTGTTTTATAGACACAAACTCTGATAACTCTAAACCCTCAATGTTCTTCTGGGTTACTGACTTGCTGATGTTTCTTTCTTGAAATGGCAACGCGGCAAACAAATGGGTTTTGATATATGCCTATTTGTACTCTGTTGCCAAGACACAGCAATGGCAATGTGAAAGGAAATTACATTTCCAAAGTGCAATTTTCCCATCACTAACATGACAACTATTGGAAAATGTATGTACTTACCAGTACATTAGGACCTACCCTCCATTACGAAAGCAAGCTTCGCTCCTAAACACAAACCTGACTGGGGAAAACTCTCTCTTTCTCCCACCCTTTCTCTTTCTTTATTCCTCTCCATCTCTTTTCTGCACTCACTTTCATCAATGAGTAAATTGAACAGAGAATCTCACAAATCTAAAGGAGAATAATGGGTTCCACTCCTTCCATGCAAAACCACTCTAGTGGGGCATTGACAATCTCATTAATGACTGCAGAGCGACTGCAAAGTCTATTGGTGGGACATTTGACTTGCTACAAACTCATCAAATTGAGAGACTTCAGCATTGAATCAAACGGCTGGACTTTTCATTTGAGTTTCTCCCTCTAGGGTATAGAGTGGATGAAGTGCCAAAGTAGGACTGGAGGCCACTCCTGGCCACACCATATCTATCTATCTATCTATCTATCTATCTATCTATCTATCTATCTATCTATCTATCTATCTATCTATCTATCTATCTATCTATCTATCTATCTATCTATCTATCTATCTATCTATCTATCTATCTATCTATCTATCTATCTATCTATCTATCTATCTATCTATCTATCTATCTATCTATCTATCTATCTATCTGCTTGTTAGCTATCTAGCTGGTCCAAAATTAAGCCAACTTTCTGAAGTTCAAAAACATTCCAAGTTCCTTCATAGAAGCCGCTCCTCCGTAGGTATAATTCTGTGGGCCTAGATCAGATAATGCATGTCATAACAAGATGCTCAGCCAAGCATCCTCCACCCTCTCTCGCTCTCTCCCCACTCGTAGAATTTCAGTCGTATCTACACTCGTCTGTCCAATGCATGTAAATACCTCGCCCGCTCCAAAGCAAGCTGCTCTTACCGCACTGATTGGTGTAGTAATTTAATGTAAAATAAAAAATTATGATTTCAGAGGTTAAAAAAGGAACACAAAGGGACGATATAAACCGTTACTTTTTTGGGATTCGAACCGGTTCAGAACTTTATTTTTCTGGTCGGAACAGGAGAACGGAACAAAAAAAAAGAATGGTTCTGTTCAGAATTAAACAATTGAAAAATAAATTTGTTTCCAACCCTCGCTGCAAATCCACTAATTACTGCAAAACACTAAATCCAACTGAATACAGAACAAAAAAATTAAGATACTGTACATGAGCTTCTCAGATTTTGCCTTCAGGAAGGCACACAGAAAAAGAGGATACATTTTTTTTTTGTCTGGGAAATATGAAAACCGAATGACATTTTCAAAGCAGAACAAAACACACCTACTTTTGTTTTGAAACCACCACATTTAAGATAAATTATTCACTAAGGCAAGCCGCATAGCTTTCAGTATCTTTTTAACATGTTAATGAACATCTCTTTGAATTACACAAGGGGGAGAAATCTCATTGTCGCTTGCAAACTAATAACTAATATCAATAGCAGCACAAGCCGATAGTGAACAGGCATATTGCATTCACAAAGCCACCAAATAGAAATTCAGAGGAGCTACAACCGGGGTCCAAGAGGGATTTGAATGAAATTAATTACATTACTTTCCATTCTTCCAGAAATCCGACGCAATTCGTCTTGGTCTCCCCCCAGACTCAGATAAGGCAGATAGATGATAAGAGTTGGGCTTCTAATAGCTATCCGACAGACTCTGGGCTTCATAAATACCTGCAGTCAGGGGGACGGTGGAAGGCGGAGAGCCTCAGGAATCATTATCTGTAATGGGGGCTTGAAGAACTTATGTTTCTCCTTCTGTGGCTCTCTGTTTTACTTCTCAGTTTTTCTTCTCTAAGTCTTCAAAATTATGTATCAGACCTCCAGGTTTTTCCCCATACATCAAAACATAACCCGAGTCAACCCACTCACAAAACATACAGCTCCTCTGGGAAATAGCTGTTCTGATGAAATTAAAGAATGCCTCACTCATCTGTACCCTTGACAAGTGTTCTCTGTTTAAAGGCTTATCAGGGTCTGTCAGATGGCAGGACATACCAGGGATGGGAGCCCAGCACTCTGTCGTGGTGCCATCCACAACCACGTCATGTCCTTCAGTATTGAAGAATGGATGAGAGGGGGATGCAGAGGACGAGAGAGTCTGGAGTGGCTCCATTCTGTGTTCCAACCTTACAGCATCTCTCTCTATATATATATTCCTTTGTAGCTACTCTTGTCTAATTTAGCAGTAACAGATTCTGCTGTGCTTGAGGAAGCATCGGCGACAATGACAGTGTTGGTCCTGGAGCTTTCCAGTGCTGAAAAAACTGCAGCCTCCTACACTACAGAGGCCCCAGGGAGGTTGGTCTCTCTGTGTGAGGATTAAACGTTCCAGATAAGAACCCACTGGCAAATTGGTGAAATAAACAGCAAGTATTCTTCCTCTATCGGTTTCAGATTCTGAATCACTATTAAATTCCAACCTGGACAACACACAGACTATTTCATTCGCCACCTGAACAATATTACTAACAAAGGCGGCATCGCTCCAACCAAAATGAACAACAAAGAAGGAAGGGGGCAAAGATATTCAATCCCCAAGTAGCCCCTTTGTACCCTGCATAAAATGTTTTGACAAAAACTGTTACCAGATGTCATTGATTATTTATGGTATTTAATAGGCAAAATGCCCACAATGAATTATTCATTCGTGGTCTGTTCCTCCGATGAATATTCACAAGCTGTTTCTGCTGAGAGCCTTTGTCTGCATGCGGTTAG
Source organism: Thymallus thymallus (assembly GCA_023634145.1). NCBI lineage: Eukaryota > Metazoa > Chordata > Actinopteri > Salmoniformes > Salmonidae > Thymallus > Thymallus thymallus. The sequence continues at coordinate 27,539,301 of CM042393.1, read as the reverse complement.
CCAATGGCACATCTGTGACTGCAGCCCGACACTGTGTTTAGCCAATATGGCTAACGCCAAATTATTGCTAATGCCAGATGAGAGCCTACATCCTGCTACAGCTCAATACTGCTCTGCTCAACCAGGCCACAGGCTTCAGAACAGCCTTAGATTCTCCTGAGCTGTCAATCAAAGCAGAAACACCAGGTTCATTAAGGTGCTAAAACGTCCCTGGGATTCTGGCAATAGGAGGGAGAGACTGGCAAAAAGCCAAAGCAGACCCCAATCAGTGGGATCCACAGACATGCATGAGCGTGCAGACACACACTTACAATCACACTTGCACTAACAAACAGGCATGCACACAACATACTCACAGACACACTCACTCTCTCACACAAATACACAATAACTCACACAGATGCACGCACACACACACACGCTTTCACACACACACAGAATGAAAAATGCATGTAGGCTGCTGTGAGAGTTTGCACTGTTTAATTTGATCAGGGCTGTTTAATTTGATCAGTCTTTAAATTAGTCTCTGTCTGTGTCTGACGGCACATAACCCCTCCCATTTTGCACTGCATGTATGAATGGGGTATTGCTTTCAACAGGAATACTGTCTGGCACTATTGGCCATCTGAACCCTCTGCAGACATCTGGAAACATTGCAGTTTCTCAGGTTCTGTTGAAAAACTTCAGGAGTGATTCATTCAACAGACAGCGGCTGCTTAATTAAGTGAATATTAATTTACTACATGAGTAAAACCTCAGATAATCCATCCCCTCTTTCATTGGCTTGGATGCTACTCAAGTGCAAAATTGAATTATCGCCGTTCACGTCGCTCCCTACAAGTGTTGGTGCTAAGCTGTGTGCAACCGAGCAGGGAGGCACATTCTTGAAAGACACTGCGAGTCAACCCATGCAAAAGCAGAGAATACTCTGAATTCTCCCCAATCTGTTTTTCAGGCACTTGTGATGACAACATTTCCGAGCTGTTTTTGGCCCTCGTCAGTTTCATTGGAAAACAGCCATCGGGGAGCACTGTGCAACTAACTCTTTGATGGGATATGTTGTGCCTCGTGAAAATAAGAAAAATGGAACAGCAACCAAATTGGCAGTGCCACAGAACACCTCTATTGAGATTAGTTTAGGGGTGTCAGCGAGCTAGCCTGTGAACCTGGAGAAAGAGAGAGAGAGAGAGACTGATAGAGAGAGAGAGAGAGAGACTGATAGAGAGAGAAGGGAGGGGAGAGACAGAGAGAGCATTTTAGAGAGAGACTGAGAGAAGGGTAGAGGGAGAGGGAGGCTAAGAGGGAAAGAGGGGGGGTGCCAGCCAGGGAACCCTGGTGGTCCCAACATGGGTCAGTGACAGGAGGCACCGCTTTTCAACGTGCACACATACACACACATGACTGCTCAACCATGTGAAGGGGGGAAAAAACTCTAATAATTAACAATACAGCTGTTGAGGCGTTTTTTTTTTTATCACCCCCATGTCACTATGCATCATGTCACTAGGCATCAGCCGTGTGCGCCAAGCCTATCTTTTCCGTTTTCCCATCCACCAGCCCGCCTGTCTCAGAGGATTGGCAAGGCCACACACAAACACACACATATGGACGGGCAAAACAGTTTCTACCCAGGTGGAATGGGCAAGATCACTCACATGCATGCACAGAGAGAAGTGGAGCGGAGATAAAAGAAAGAGATTATCATTTCCCGAAGTGCTGGTTGGAATCCGTGATACATATCGCTGGGGCTCATCTGAACATCTCCGACGCGCTTTGAAAATGTAACAATGAAAATACGCTGTTCAGCAACATAATCTATCTTTGTCCGATCCAAAATCATATTGCAGACTGACGCAACAGCCTCCACCAGCGTTTGACCGTGCACTTTCATTAGTGTGAGCAGGAGTTCTTAGTTTTCAGACAGCAGAAAGTAGAAAAAAACACGTCATATTTGACAGAGTGACATCAAAGATAACGTCTCGAGTTCTCTCTCTCCTCTAGCTAGCTGTCATTGCTTCAGGATTTACTGAAAGGGCTCGCTGCTTGTCGAATTCACAGCATATCCAATACATCCTGGAATGTCTACTCTCCCTGAGAAACGGAGAAAGATTCTGCTCAGATTCTCATCCTGTTGATTTCTTCAAGGTCGATATACTTATAATTGGCTCGTCAACAAATAAGTGGCTTTATAACAGAGCCGATAGGCTATTAAAACATTCCTCCACATTAAACACATTAACACATTTCCTGTCGCACCCCTGCCGGGGTGATGGATGTTCCTTTGCAGACCACAATATCACGCAAAGCAGCGATACATCACACATGACAACAGTTAGATCAGATCATAAGAGGACAAACAAGTAGCATTCTTCAGATATCATTCGGATGTCAAGCATGCACTTTTCCTCTTAGCTAAGAGTAGCTCATTGTAGTATCAACAAGGATTCTACATATGTTTTAACATGGTTAAAAAAAGTGTTAAAGCATGTAAAAACATTGCAAAAACGTTTCATAGTAAAATGACAACTGAAAATCAAAAATGATGCCAAATTACTTATTCAAATGGGATATCTATAAGACTCGACCAGAATAAAGGCATCAAATAAAACGTGTAATAAACTGATATGCCAATGTACACATGGAAAACGAAATTCTGAACGCATGCATAGCCTATTATTATTTTTAAGTGGTGGAAAGTGTATTTACAAATACCTCGCTTTGTCTTCGTGAAGATATAATATAAGCCTACTCCTTATTAATGACGAATATCCAAGATACCGGTTTCTGCAGCTTCATATTAAGCTAATCCAAAAAGACAAATCGTAATGTAATATAGTAGAATAGGCTAAATATCAGTAATACACATTGTTCTCACCTTTTAGGAGGAGGTGACCGAGAGCCGCTCTGGTGTCTCTGTCAAGTCCTCAGGAATTTAGAGCGATGCCGCCTCAGAGGAATGTTGGTCTGATTCCGGGCAGGTGTTCTGTTAGTCACGAGCCACAGTCAGAGGTGAGCCATTGAGCCGCACCAAAATCGTATAAAGAGTTGGAAAAAATAACGAATAGCGTTTTGGAGCGATACAAAACACAAAAACGGGGTATCTGGTGTCGGTCCTATTGCACAAAGAGAATAGAGGCAGGCGAGAAGTGATGAGGAGAGCGACAACGATTCTCACCTCCCCAGCAGCCAAGTGCTACTGAACAAAAGAGCACAGATACGCGCAGGCTGCTCTCTGCAGAGTCCCCCTATTCAAATCAGCGAAAGGGGGGCGGGGGGTGAGAGACGTAATTTGCTACATCTGCACTGTTACAGTATAATCCCGTTTGGCTGTTTTGAGCGCCACGATTAATGGCCTAGGGGATAATGTTACCTTGTATAGCAAATTCACATTGACCTCGCAGAGTAAGGAAGTTACAGGGTATAACTCATTAATACTGAAACCTTAGATTAATAACAATAAGGCCAACTCTTGTTTTTGAAGTAGCTTCAACATTAATGATGGTCTTAGAAACACGTTTGAGGTCACAGTATACAGGCAGGCTTGTTGCTCTCCCCAACAACACTTAATTAACACCTATATACCACTAAAACTACTCAACAACTCAGACAGGCACTTCACAGTCAATATGCATAGTTACAACAATAGAAGAGGTATTGTATAGACATATGTGGCACCAGCCAAAACATTCAGCTAATTGCAATTAACGCAAACGTCATGACTTATTACACTCTTATAAATTAGCTTCTATTATAGTCTAGCCTTGTTGAAGTCTCCAGAAATCATTAGGACCTGATTCCGGTAGACAGACAGCACCAGAGAGCCTCTCAACCCACCGCTTTACCACACCAAGAATAATGATCCCCTCCGAGACGCCACGGTGCTGCGCAGGGAAAATTAACTCGCCCTACTAATTCACAGCCCACCATACACTTTCAGTATTGCTTGTTAATTTAAAGAAGAAGAAAAAAAATCTGCAAAAAGCCTTTTGAAACTGTTGATTTAGAATTGATTCTAGCATGAGGCTTATTCGCAGTTTGTTCTTGGCGTGTAGAAATAGGGATTTTAGAAAATCTCTGTGATAAAATTGGACAGTGAACCTATTCTAAACAATAATACTGGTGTTGAGAGTTTCAAGCCTACTTTCCAATCTGGCAAATTGTAGGCCTTGACAAAAGGCAGATCCTTTCAGTACTTAGAGTACAGGAGCTGTCCATGGTGCTGAACAGCAAGCTTCATGGGTTTGTTGTTCAGAGCTTTCCTATCAGCACCAAGAGCATTACTTGACCTGTACACTGTAGGTTTTACAGCTGATACATGGTCTGCAGTACTCAAACAACACTTTAGTGCATGTGTTGGAGCTTATTTGAATTTCTGTTATATTTACTTCCCTTACTTTCCCTTTAAACATAGCTCTTTGTATTCAATAGAATATGACTTGCATTTAAGCAAACATTACCAATCAATTTCCAGTGGCATTTACAGGACAACAAAAGGCCTTCAACATTGACATTTAATTGCTGCTCCAAATACATTTTCAGATGCTTAATTATTAGCTATCACGGTCTCATGCTGATAACATAATTGTGATGCCTATCAGCGTGACACTCAAGGTTTCATCATCAAAGCAAATCCGTGTAATGGTCCAATTTGACTTCCAGATAGGGGTGACATGGTGACATTACAATGTATGTTTGGGGCACAGTGCTCGAGATTGAGGTTCCCTTTTGTCTGAACGGGCCCTTGCCAGCATGTTGTAGCAGGCTCCCTCTTCAGTGGCTTTGAACCTAAAAGCACTCCAGCACCCTCAGCTTCAGCTTATCAGATCACTTCACAGGCAGATACTTCAAAAGGCAAGGTTGCCTGCCTAATGCCTGATGCCGCACACACTGGCCAGACACTGAGATCCTCTCCAGCCTTCACCAAGCCATCACTGGTAGGCAGGCATGCAGGCAGGGAGCGACAAGGAGGCAATCAGAACGAGTCAACACACAGCTGCTTATATTGATCCATGTCTTATATAGATGGGGGTACATGTGTTTATCTATACACCACCATATAACAGTAAATATGTTTATGTGATCTGGGCTGGCTAAGCACAGCAGCACAGCCTAGCAGAGGCTCTTCTCTCTCCTTGATGTCCATTACTGTTAATACCTTAATTAGCCAACACACACACATGGTCTGTAGACTGGGAGAGATTAGTCCCAAAGGATGGAGCTTAGAGAGAAACAGTCCAGCCACCCCTGACGGCCCACAGGAATAGTCACAATACTGGAGGAATGTCTGTCCCCCAAGATGATTTTATATCAAGTTGAGTCCATAGGGGGATTGGAGACAGCATAATACGGAGCGTAGAGCTGTGCTTTATTGTCCACAACAGATACCATTCTGCAGGCATATAATCAAATAGGTGGGCTCCCATGACAACAATAGAGTATTGAATATTGCAAAGCTTCCTAAACTTATCTTGAATGTGTGCGACTGCTTTAGTGAACAAATGGTAAACATACCAACATACAACACAATGCATTTTATTTATTATGAATACTCACTTGATTTAATTTGATTTGACTTATTTTGTGCTGGTAAGCTGGTGATTTCAGCCCTTATCGTAGTTTGGATGCAAATTGACAGTTTGCATTATTCTATTCCTTCACGATGAGATGAATATGAGATATGATATGTTATTCAGACGCCCATACTGACCTCTGCTATGGAATTACTAGGGGTTTTCTCCTATCTGCCCAATGATCACCTGAGTAGGCTGTTATGAGATATGGTGTACAGCACAGACAGACAGACAGACAGACAGACAGACAGACAGACAGACAGACAGACAGACAGACAGACAGACAGACAGACAGACAGACAGACAGACAGACAGACAGACAGACAGACAGACAGACAGACAGACAAGCCAAGCCAAGCCAAGCCAAGCCAAAGACTGAGCCCATTGATCTCACAACCAGAATAAGAAATATTTCATGGGGAAAAACTCCATTCTATCAAATACTGGACCTGGTAAATTGGACACTTCTCTAGTATGATTGTGTAATATATTCACTATAATCTATTGTTTTCTTCTATTTCCTATGATGAATCATAAACTCTGCTTGGTTTGTTTAACCTTTCAACTGCAACATTAGCATTGTATTTAACAAAAGCATTAAATACAAGGTTTTATAATGCAATGCAAATTGCAATTAGTTGCAGTCGGCATAGGTGATCCACTAATTAACCCAATATTGTGATCCTTTATCATCGCTTCTGATACTGTAAGACATTATATAACAGCAAAATAATGATAAACTCAGAAGGTTACTAACTCTTTCACGGTATGATGGAGATTCTCATAAATCACCTTCCTTCATTTTGCATGAAAAGAAGCCCTTCAGCTTGTATTGATTTGACTTGATATATGAGATGTTGTGGATGTGGGTTAGAAACTTTATTATTTTCTGTAGTTTAGTACGAATAATGTGACTATAATCGACAATACATGGATCTGACTGCATAAGTTATGAATAATAGTGAGGGACAAATCTAATCCATTGTGATAGCAGTGACTCTTATTGCTATTGAGGGTGTATTGTGTGTTGTGTTGATGGGTCAGGGATAGAGGGTGTGTGTGTTTGGGCTCTTGTGTTAGAGATAAGAGGTGACTGTTTGGAGAACTGCCCTGATTGATTTCAATCCATATTTCCCCCTGATCCATTCATCCTTTACCACAGGTTAAAAAGAGAGAGACCATCATTACTACTATTGGAGACGAGAGGTGAGGTGAGAAGAGGAGGGGGAGATGAGCAGAGAGGCGAGTAGATAGGAAGGAATGATATAAGGGGAGAGAATACAAGAGGATGGAAAAGGGAGAGGAGAAACCGTAAAAAGGAATTGAGAAGAGAGGAGAGGAGAGAATGGACGGATGAGGAGAAAGGAGAGGCATTAAGAGGAAGTAATATGGAGAGAGGATGAGAGAGGACAGTGTTACTGCCTGGGGTAGAGGGGGATGAGAGAGGACAGTGTTACTGTCTGGGGTAGAGGGGGATGAGAGAGGACAGTGTTACTGTCTGCGGTAGAGGGGGATGAGAGAGGACAATGTTACTGTCTGCGGTAGAGGGGGATGAGAGAGGACAGTGTTACTGTCTGCGGTAGAGGGGGATGAGAGAGGACAGTGTTACTGTCTGCGGTAGAGGGGGATGAGAGAGGACAGTGTTACTGTCTGCGGTAGAGGGGGATGAGAGAGGACAGTGTTACTGTCTGGGGTAGAGGGGGATGAGAGAGGACAGTGTTACTGTCTGGGGTAGAGGGGGATGAGAGAGGACAGTGTTACTGTCTGGGGTAGAGGGGGATGAGAGAGGACAGTGTTACTGTCTGGGGTAGAGGGGGATGAGAGAGGACAGTGTTACTGTCTGGGGTAGAGGGGGATGAGAGAGGACAGTGTTACTGTCTGGGGTAGAGGGGGATGAGAGAGGACAGTGTTACTGTCTGGGGTAGAGGGGGATGAGAGAGGACAGTGTTACTGTCTGCGGTAGAGGGGGATGAGAGAGGACAGTGTTACTGTCTGCGGTAGAGGGGGATGAGAGAGGACAGTGTTACTGTCTGCGGTAGAGGGGGATGAGAGAGGACAGTGTTACTGTCTGGGGTAGAGGGGGATGAGAGAGGTCAGTGTTACTGTCTGGGGTAGAGGGGGATGAGAGAGGACAGTGTTACTGTCTGGGGTAGAGGGGGATGAGAGAGGTCAGTGTTACTGTCTGGGGTAGAGGGGGATGAGAGAGGACAGTGTTACTGTCTGGGGTAGAGGGGGATGAGAGAGGTCAGTGTTACTGTCTGGGGTAGAGGGGGATGAGAGAGGACAGTACTACCGCAGCTCACTGACCCAGAAACGACTGACACAAGCACTTAGAAGCAATCAACAAACCACACTTGGTCACTCGCCATTACTGGGGATGCGTGAAGGGGCTAAATTACGCTGGGGCTGAAAATGAGCGGAAAGGGGGGGGGGGGGGGGGGGGGGGGGGGGAGACAAAGCGTGGGATGATGTTGGCGGTTTGACGGCCTGATGGTTCGGTGACAGGCATTGTGGGAGCGCCACAGGGGCCATGGAGCGCCGGAGAAAAGAGGAGAGTCAGCAGCCAGAAGCTATAAATGAGGCTGAAAGGAAGTCTCTCAGGTGGGGGCAGGTGATCCATAATAAATTAAGGGGAGAGGACCAGGAGAGGAGGAGCAGAGGAGGGAACGGGCCTCTAGTCGGGTCCTTGCCAGATAAATAAGAAACACATTACAAAATGGAGTGGCGCTGGCTCGACACAGCCAGTGAAGATGAGAGCACCTTTTGTTTGGTTTTGATGATCTCTTTTTTCCAGGGGAGAAGTGGTTCTGTCCTTGGCGGGGATGGGAGGCGATTACCCTGCTTCGCAGAGAGGGCAGCAGTGTTATTGTCATCTCAATACATGGACCTCGAAGCAAATCTCTCCAAACTAAGCACTCACTCACTCTGACAAGGGAGTCAATAAGGCAAGCGTGGAAAGAAGTGTACACTGCACTTAGGGGAGATGACTGTTTTAACACAAGTCAGCCTTCACAAACAAATCAGCTAACTGGAGCACAGAACAGAACAGCCCCATGTCGGTTGTTAGACAGACACTCTAACGAGGAGAATGGTCAATACTTTTCACACAGCATTCTCTGCATGTCTTTTTAATGGCTCAATCCTGACTCAGACATTTGATTTGTAGTTTAATATGCACTAGCAGCACAGAGAGAACGAGACAAACACAATGAATTAAGTTTCATTCTTCTATTATCTAAATATTTGTTTGGGGCACCAACAATTACCTTGGCCTTTTTAATCAATGCTAAAAATATTGGTTATACTTTCTGATATCTCTGCAGGAAGCACGTCGCCCAGTGAGATAATAACAGAATGTGTTCTTCCCCTTCTGTCTTATAAGCAGACAGATGGAACCGGTGATCAAAGGAAATATATTCCTTCTGAATAGCATCTCGACATATTCAATAGTCACTCCTCTCACACAGACAATTGGTCTGTCACTTGGTAGACACAAAAATAGACAAAGGAGACGATATGAGAATGAACAACAGGATGCTGGTGCTGTTTGCTGCACGCCTGCCCTGACACAGACCCCCATCAAAGGTAATGACCTATGAGCATGTCACTTCAATTCTTCTGGTACACACTGCCCTTAGGCACAGATCTAGGAACAACTTACCTTCTCCAAGTAATCGGGTCAAAAATACCAAAAATCAGTGTTTTTAGGGCAACTCCATCCAACTCTTCATTACTTCAATAAGGTGAGTGATGGTGGCCCTATTGGGACAAGAAGCAAGAGAGATTGCACATTCTCTAGCCAAACTACAGTGGGTCTCCATGGCAACCCCAGGCCCTATGTGATGAGCCAGTAACAGAGTCCACCGTTGCCCAATGCCAGACAGCCAAACAATAATTGACAGACCTCAGCTCATTGCGGCACTGAAAACTCAATTCCAAACTATAGCCGGCGGCAGAGACAATGTCAGCATGAAAGAGAGAGAGAGTCCTGGGGCCAGGTTGTATTACAAGCAGAGGGAGATGCTTAACTTTATTGGCCGTCAGAACTGACACTAGAGACCCTTATCGCAGGAGAGAGAGAGAAAGAGAGAGAGAAAGCGTGAGAGAGAGCACGAGAGGAGAGTGAGAAAGCGTGCGAGAGAGAGAGGAAAGAGAAAGAGAGAGAGAGAGAGAGAGAGAGAGAGAGAGGGCGATATGATACACTCAGTGATGTTGATCATGTGAGCGAATTCTCTCCTCTCAAGGCAACATAATGCATATGGCACATAACCTACCCTGAGTATACAAAACAACACCTTCTCTTTCCATAACATAGACTGACCAGGTGAATCCAGGTGAAAGCTATGGTCCCTTATTGACGTCACTTGTTACATCCGTGTAGATAAAGGGGAGGAGACTGTTTAAAAAAAAAAAACTTTATTTAACTAGGCAAGTCAGTTAAGAAAAAAAATCTTATTTACAATGACGGCCTACCAAAAGGCAAAAGGCCTCCTGCGAGGACGGGGGCTGGGATTAAAAATAAAAATAAATTAAATAAGAATATAGGACAAAACACACATCACGACAAGAGATGACAACACAACACTACATAGAGACCTAAGACAACAACATAGCATGGCACATGGATTGTGTATGTGTGCCATTCAGAGGGTGAATGGTCAAGACAAAAGATTGAAGTACCCTTGAACGGGGTATGGTAGTAGTAGTGTCAAGAACTGCAACGGGGCTGGGTTTGTCATGCTCAACATTTCCCCGTGTGTATCAAGAATGGTCCACCACCCAAAGACATTGAGAAAACTTGACACAACTGTGGGAAGCATTGTTGAATGCTCCTGACACCTTGTAGAGTCGA